>PITA01012095.1:0-62842 GCA_004023965.1 Spilogale gracilis | reverse complement strand
AGTTCCCGAATTGCCCACACATTTGGTGCAAGGAAGCAAGATACACAGATGGTTTTTTTTGACTGAACTGCCTTCCTTTGGTAAACACAGGCCTTGTAAAGGCATCAATCACCAGGGGGTCTTAGATATGTAGAGGCCTAAGTCGCCAGGGAGTTTCAGAGCCTGTTCTGCTGGCCTTGAGGCTAAGCAGGCCCTAACAGTCCCTTGTTCTTCCACTTGAATTTGGATTTGGGATGTGGATAAGAAGATCCCTAAATTAAACATACATTTTTTAAACAATAGCAATATTTTTTAAAACTACCAACTTTCTCTGACATTTATAATTTTTTTGTTTCTCTGTTTTGTGGGCGTCTTTTCTTTTTTTTTTTTAAAGAACTTTATTTTATTTATTTTTTTTAAATTTTATTTATTTGACAGAGAGTTTCTTTTTGAAGATCTTATTTTGAGGTAATCTTTACACCCAACATGGGGCTTGAACCCACAACCTTGAGATCAAGAGTCACGTGCTCCACTGAACCAGCCAGGTGACACTGTGGGGCTGTTTTTTCCTCTTAACTTTTCTCCAGTCTAATTTTTCACAGGGGTGACTTTTAAATATAAGTTTCCACTTAGGTTTGTTGCAGCTTTCTTGTACAAAAGTCTCAGTGAGAAATGAAAAGCTAAGTTTTCATGGATGTAGATTCTTGTGTTGATACATAGGGAAAATGGCTATGACACTGAATGCAATCATACATGAGTGAATAGTATCCCAACTGTCAAAGAATTTTCCTCCTCTAATCCGTCTTCCTAAAAATGTTTCAGTCACATTTCAGGATATGTTAACGTGGGAAAAATACTACTTTCTCCTAGGGTTGTGCTGCATGTGTGCTATGGATTGAAGAAACTCAGCAGAAAGACCCAGCTAATATGATACTCTGAAATTTTATACCTGCTTCTGTTGCTTTTGCTAAAACACTTAACTAGGTTACAAGAGCTCCTTCTCTACTGTATGTGTAGCATCTGAGGAAGGTCCTCTGTGGTGTGAATAAATGGGTGGAAGTCATGGAAGTCCCTCTCCAGGGAAAGCGTGATCATTTTGGATAGTGCAGATAGGCTCCAAGGGGATGACAGACTCACTATCCAAATATATTGAAAAAATATTCTTTGTCAGTGATATGATGAAGTTTGTACTGAGTTTTTGTACTCTATGTAAGAACAAAATCATAATACGGAGATACACAGACATGCATGCATGTATGTGTACACATGTATATATGTATTCAATGGCCATAGGTTTAAATATTTATCTCTAGGGGCACATGGCTGGCTCAGTCAGTAAAGCATGCAACTCTTGATCTCTGGGTTGTGAGTTTGATCCCCATGTTGAGTGTAAAGTTTACTTAGAAAGCGTTTGTACATATCTCCTTTATTGCAGTTGCAATCACATTTTTTTTGAAGTCCATAAAATTCTTCTTTTATTTGTGTTTTACCTGAGACCCAGGAACTCATTCTACCACAGGAGATGCTCAGTTCTGGGTCACATTATACATATAAACTAATAACCAAAATATAATGTGATTACTTGGAAATCTATGTTTTCAAAATACTATATGGGAGTGATGAGAAAGTTCTTTTCTAATGGATCTGGTGGATCAGAAGACCTTTTCACAGAACAACTAGCCTTTCAGTTGTTTCTTATAAATCTCGAGCAGAAAGAAACTAGAAAGAAGACCATGCTAGACAGTAAAAACAGTATAGTGAAATCATGGGTGTCTAACTGAGCTAGTTGAGTTGGGAAAATTGATGTTGAGACATGGGTGTAATAAGGTAAGTTAAATGTATATCATTAAGGTTGAATCTTAGCAAAAAAGATCAGTTTCCTCTCTCCAAAACTCCCTAAGAGACAGTTATGAATCAACTCTAATAAATAATGAAATTATGGATGGAGGCAGGGGATATTCTTAAGATATTGTTGAAATTATCTAGGAAATAGGGGCACCTGGGTGGCTCAGTTGGTTAAGCAACTGCCTTCGGCTCAGGTCATGATCCTGGAGACCTGGGATCGAGCCCCACATCGGGCTCCCTGCTTGGCGGGAAGGCTGCTTCTGCCTCTCTCACTTCCCCTGCTTGCGTTCCCTCTCTCTCTGTGTTTCTCTCTGTCAAATAAATAAATAAAATCTTTAAAAAAAAAAAAGAAATTATCTAGGAAATAACAGTGGGGGCAGAAAAGAGGAAAAGGACTATTAATAGTTACAAGTTGGAACTGATGGTATCTCTTTGAATATAGAAGGTATTATTTGTTTATAAATAGTTTCAAGAACCTAGATTAAGCTTGTTGATTCCAAAGTATTCCAGAAACAAGAAGTCACCAAGATAATATATTTAAATAGACTTCATAAATGCCAAGGCAGACAGAAAAATCTTAGGTATGTAAATTTCCAATGAGCTGCTTTTTAAAATACAGTTAGTTGTAAAGTACCTATAGGACTGATTCTCCAATGTGGATGGAGGAATGGTTTCAACTGGCTATGTCAGTTTTACCTAGGGAACATTTTTAAAAACAGTTTTACCGGGGAACATTTTAAAATAGCATTTCCTGAGCGGCTACAACCAAGAATCTGGACTCTTACTTTGGGCTGTATCAGGGAAGAGTTTTGTTTGTTTTTTAATTATGAAGACTTAATATCAAATGTTCCTACAAAGTTCATTCTGATATCCAGTCTGCAAACTGTTTCACCTCCAATCTAGGTACGCATGAATAGGAATTTGCATCTTTTGTCAACCACTTATTTTTCCCCTAAGATTGTTTTATTTTTCTGATATTGATATACATCACGGTATAAGTTCCAGGCACACAGATTGGTTTGATTTACATATATTGTGAAATGATTAGCACAATGGGTTCAGCTAACATGTTTTCTCATGTAGATACAATAAGAAGACAAGAGTAAAGGGGGAAAAAATTCTCCCTGTGATGAGAACTCTTAGGATTCATTCCTGTTACCATACATCAGTGTTAGCTCTAGTCATCATGTTGTATATTATTTCCCCTAGTACTTTTTAAACTTATACTGGAAGTTTGTACCTTTTAACCATCTTCCTCTAATTCCTCCTCCCTCAACCCTCTTACTACTTTTTTTTTTTTAAGATTTTATTTATTTGAAAAAAAAAAAAAAAAAGATTTTATTTATTTGACAGAGAGAAACACAGCCAGAGGGGGAACACAAGCAGGGGGAGTGAGAAAGGGAGAAGCAGGCTTCCCGCCGAGCAGGGAGCCAGACGTGGGACTTGATCCCCGGTCTCTGGGATCATGACCTGAGCCGAAGGCAGTCGCTCAACCAACTGAGCCACCCAGGCGCCCCTCAACCCTCTTACTTCTGATCACCACAAGGCTGATCTCTTTTTCTGTGAGTTTGTTGTCAGGTTTTTGTTTCTTTGGTTTGTTTTCTTTGGATTCCACAGGTAAGGGAGATCATAGAGTATTGTCTTTCCTTGCCTTAATTATTTTACTCAGCATACAGACTTCAAGGTCCATTCTGTGTTGTTGAAAATTATAGGATTTCCTCATCGATCTTTAGAAACTTAGATTGTTTCCAAACCTTGGCTATTGTACATAATGCTGCTATGAACATAAGGGTGCAGATATCTTGTTGAGTTAGTGTTTTCATTATCTTTGGATATATTCCCAGAAGTAGAATTGCTGGATTATACAGTAGTTCCATTTTAATTTTTTGAGGACCCTCTGTATGATGTTTCAGAGTGGCTGCGCTAGTTTATAATGCTACCGACAGTAAACTAGGGTTCCCTTTTCTTTCTTCCTTTTTTAAAAGATTTTATTTATTTATTTGGCAGAGAGAGAGGAATCACAAGTAGGCAGAGAGGCACTAGAGAGAGAGAGCAGGACGCAGGCTGCCCTCTGAGTAGAGAGCCCGGCACAGCCTCCATTCCAGGACCCTGAGATCATGACCTGAGCCGAAGGCAGAGGCTTACCCCACTGAACCACCCAGGTGCCCTAGAGTTCCCTTTTCTCCACATTCCCACCACCATTTGTTACCTCTCTTTCTTTTTTATGATGGCCATTCACTCAGGTATGACGTGATAACTCATTGTGGCTTCAATTTGCATTTTTCCCTAATGAGTAGAGATATTGAGCACCTTTTCTTGTACTTGTTGGCTTTTCATTTATATTCTTTGGAGAACTGTCTATTGAGGTCCTTTGCCCACTTTTTACTTAGGTTGGTTTTTTCTGCTATTGAATTAGGAGTTCTTTATATATTTTGGATATTAACACCTTATCTGACAGTTTGCAAATATTTTTTTCCCATTCCACAGGCTGTCTTTTCATTTCTTGATGGTTTCTTTTACTGTGCAGAAGCTTCCTAGTATAATATAGTCCGATTTGTTTATTTTTATTTTGTTGCTTGTGCTTTTCATATCATAGCCATGAAACCATTACCAAGACCCACGTCAAAGAGCTTTGTTCCTATGTTCTTTTCTAGGAATTTCATGGTTTCAGGTTTCATAACGTTTTTGAACTCTCAATTTCAAAATCCACATCCCAAGAGGGGTTTAATCCTGTGGAAAGAAGTATAATAGAGGGCGCTTTTATTTTAGACTTTATCATATGGACCAATAATTGTAGGCTGTATGAATTGTTTTTATCTTCTTAAAAACTATATAATGAAACAACTAAGGAGAAGACTAGTGATATTTTCACTGTTCTTATCGAAATCTTTAAACTACTTGTGGTTTGGACAGTCTGTTTTGAAGTTTACTATTTGAATGGTGATGGTTACATTTCTCGAGAAGATATATTTGACATGTTGAAGAACAGTCTACACCAACAATCATCTGAAGAAGATACCGATGAAGGAATAAAAGAGTTGGTAGATATAACACTGAAGAAAATGGTAAGAATGAAAACATAACTTATTATTAAACTGGTAAGAACAGATACTACACTTGATCTCAGCCAAAAGGCCAAGAAGTGATAAAACATAACTTAGTATATCCAATCAAGACAAAGAAATGTTTATTTTCTATCATAATGATAGCAGACTTTATGAGGGTAGAAGATTTTTGTTTGTTTTCTGCTGTATCTGTTACCTAGAACAGTGCCCGGCTGATAGTGGTTGCTCAGTAAATACTTAGGGAATGGCTGGGTGATTAAATGAATCACTGCACAACATGAATGTTAGTTTAAAATATTTTACTATCTGCAAAGTCTCATTGATGTGTGGGTGGTAGTGTGGCAGATTTGATTTGTGTAAAATGTGATGTTACTCTCATTTGTCTAATCCATCACACGATAACATAATTAAAATAGCTGTCCCTTATAGAGTACTTACTATATGCCAGATTTTTTACAGAACTTTAATGTATGAACTCATTTTAACCTCAGAACAACCCTATGTAGTAGAAGTTTCTATCTCTATTTTACAGATGAGAAAACTGAAGTACAAATAGGTTTCCCTAAGGTCACCCTAGAAAATGGGGTGCTGAATTCTCTCAATGAAACCAAAAGTACCACTTTATTATAGTAATTTCTCTCCTTTCTCTCCTTTTCTTACTATGACCCTATCCTGAAAAGGATTTTCACAGTGAAAATCTGTGACTCTAAGGCAGGCTGGACCCAGCTCACCTCCATTACTCTGCTGATCAGGAAGGAGGTGATGGGGGCTGCTGAGTCTTACATTCAGCCAGGACAGACTCCAGACTATCTTCTTCCATTAGAAATACTCTCACTAGCTGCTGCTAAGGCTGAGGGTAGACTTCTTGAGAGATAGTGTACTTCCCCGTGCTAAACCCACTCCCTTTATTTTTGAAAGGAAATATTATGGAGTGAGCTTTTTTCTTTCCTTTTTTATTATGTTCAGTTAGCCAACATATAGTTCATCATTCGTTTTTGATGTGGTGTTCAACAATTCCTTAGTTGTGTATAACACCCAGGGCTCATCACAACATCTGCCTTCCTTAATACCCACAGCCAGGTGGTGGGAATTAGGAGTGAGTTTTTTCTTTTTTTTTTTTTCTTTTTTTTTTTAGATTTTATTTATTTTGACAGTGAGAAACACAGCCAGAGAGGGAACACAAGCAGGGGGAGTGAGAGAAGGAGAAGCAGGCTTCCCGCCGAGCAGGGAGCCCGATGTGGGGCTCGATCCCAGGTCTCCGGGATCATGACCTGAGCCGAAGGCAGTCGCTTAACCAACTGAGTCATCCAGGCGCCGCGAGTTTTTTCTGATAATCATTCAAACGTTTCTCTAAGTTAAACTCTCAGCAACCCTGAATTAGTTATGCCCAGAAGTGAAAAAACAAGAGCCCATCAAATAAAACCCAAATTCAATTAAGTAGTTAAAGGCATTTATAATCTACCTGCGTGGTCTCCCCATATTTAACCTCCCATAGTCCCTGTCATTAATACTCCAGGCAGGTTTGTCTTCTTCATGAATTACAGTCCCTCATATTGTCAGAATTCAGGTGGAGTCATTCTTCTCCATTTCCTTCCCACACCTCTGGCTACCTAAACACCATCTCAACCATCCTGAAGGACCTCCCAGTGGTCTTCAAGCATCTTCTTATGATTCCAGTCCATCCTCAACTGTTACTGCCCTCAGTGCCTTGCTCCTTACCTGAGCAACTTCACTTTTACCCTGAACATGATGGGCTCCCAAGTCAGAGGTTCTTTGAAGAACAAGTTCTACTACTACAAATTAAACTTGAAAAATCTTTGCCTTATGATACTTTTTTTTACCACAAAAGTAGCAATATAATATGTGTCCTCTAATTTTTTTTGTCTTATTCCACCAATTACAGTATAAGTCCTTTAGGGACAGGGCTATATTTTACATATTTAAGGTAACTAAGATGTCTTAAACAGTGTGGGCTACTATAACAAAATACCAAACTGGATGACTGAAACAGAAATTTATTTCTCAAAATCCTGACACTTGGGGGCATCTGGCTGGCTCAGTTGGTAGAGCATGTGACTCTTGATCTCAGGGCTGTAAGCTCAAGCCCCATGTTGGGGTGTAGAGATTACTTAAAAATAAAATTTTAAAGATTTTATTAATTTATTCGGCAGAGAGAAACACAGCTGGAGAGAGAACACAAGCAGGGGGAGTGAGAGAGGGAGAAGCAGGCTTCCCGCCGAGCAGGGAGCCCGGTGTGGGGCTCCATCCTGGGACTCTGGGATCATGACCTGAGCCAAAGGCAGTTGCTTAACCAACTGAGCCACCCAGGCGCCCCTAAAAATAAAATTTTTTTTTTTAAAGGATTTTCTTTATTATTTTATTTTATTATTTATTTATTTATTTATTTATTTATTTATTTATTTATTTATTTATTTATTTATTTTAGGATTTTATTTGTTTGACAGAGAGAAACACAGCCAGAGAGGGAACACAAGCAGGGGGAGTGAGAGAGGGAGAAGCGGGCTTCCCGCCGAGCAGGGAGCCCGATGCGGGACTCGATCCCGGGTCTCCGGGATCATGACCCGAGCCAAAGGCAGTCGCTCAACCAACTGAGCCACCCAGGCGCCCCTAAAAATAAAAATTTTTAAAATATCATGAGACTGGGAAATCCAAGATAAGGTGCCAGCCAATTCATTTCCATGGTGAGGGCTCTCTTCCTGGGTTGTAGACAGCTACCACTTCAGTGTATCCTCACATGGCAGAGAGAGGGAGCTCTGGTCTCTCTCCACTTAAAAGGACACAAATTAGATCTTCAGGGCTCCGCCTTCAAGACACCCACACCTAATTACCTCCCAAAGACCCCCACCTCCAAAATCATCACACTGGGGGCTTTAATATGGGGATTTGGAGGCAGGAGGAACAAAAACATTCAGCCCATAATACCAGGTATTCCAAATAGCTTTACAGGAATAAAGTAAGTAGCCTTGATAAATAAGTACCTTTTGATTTTAGTAAGTAGTGCCCACAGAAGTATAAACTAATAGTTTTACTTGGTAAAGAGTTATTTTCCGTGCAAAATTGAAAACTATTATTTATCAAGAAATTACCTTCCTCTCCAGGATTATGACAACGATGGCAAGATATCTTTTGCAGACTTTGAAAAAGCAGTAAAAGAAGAGAGACTTTTGTTGGAGGTGTTTGGACCATGTCTACCAGAAGCAAAGGTACACAGTGCCAACAGCTCAAATTGGTTAAGAGGAAATTTTACGGGATCAGTAAGTAAAACTTTCTAAACAACTCACCTCTGTAGGTGCTTTGGCCTACTGCTGAAATTCAGGCAACCATGAGGGTCTCGACTCCATCCTCAGTTTTGAGGCCCAACAATAGTGACCGTTTATTATTCAACAGACTTTTGGAGCTTTTAACTTCTTTGGCTATACACAGTTCCTGATTTCTTGTATGTTGATGTTATTTTTCCCAAAGAAAACTATGGTATATTGGCTTGCTTACGGGATAGAACATGGGACAATGTATTTAGCAAGTACCTACCATAAATTGCTAGGACAGAACTTGGTCTCTTTCAACCCAAATGTTGTCAAGCAATGGGAATAATTAAGTTTTTCAAATCTTGGACATATTTAAAGTACTTTACAGTATTTGTACTCATGAAGGTTTCTCATGTATGAATTTGACTAAAGTTTTCGGAGGCAGAAGAGCCAGCCTAATAATTGATTTGACACATTAATATTTCCTTTAATTCTTCCTTTGATTAACTGCGGTGCAAACCTGTAGAAATTTTTTATTCTCTGTAGTAATTTAGATGGCAATTTTGTGCATGAACTTGCATAATGTTAAGCTCTCCTGAGCTATCTCAGCTCATTCCTCTAGCTTGTCCCATTGTTAGATTTTTTCCCCCACATTTTCATTCTGCCTGGAAATATGTAGTAAAATGCAATGTGTGGAAGGCTGACTTCTAATTTTTAGACTGATGGGAGAAACAGTATAGAATGGACTGCAATGGAGTGACTACTTAGGTCAGAAGGAACACCAGCAATTCTTCACTTGCTCCGAGAATTCAGTAGCATTTTCGAGAGCCTTGCTACTCAGTGTAGTCTGTGCATGAACAGTAATGGTGTCACCTAGTCACTTCTGAGACATAGAATCTCACACCCCACCTTGCACCAAATGCTCAGAATCTTGTGTCTTTTCTTCCTTCCTTTTTTCCTTCCCCTCTCCTTTTCTTTTTCCTATCCTCCTTTTCCCTTCCCTCCCTTCCTTCTTCTCTTTTTGTTCTTTCGATGTTTGACACAGCAAAGGTTCTTCTTTCTCTCATTGTGGTCAAATACTGTGCACGTTGGTGGGGATGGGGAGGCATGCTAGCCTCCACAGTCACTGAAAAGATCCTGAAAAGGTCAGAAATTCATTCAACAACACAGAACCCACTGAGCAGCAACTTCCTTTAAGAATTTAAAAGTTCTCCCTCACAGAAGTTTTTAAAAAATTGTGGTAAAACACATCCAACATAAAACAAATCACCTTAACCAGTTATAAACACAGAGTTCAGTAACATCAGGTACATTCACAATGTTGTACAATCTCCAGAACTCTTCATCTTGCAAAAATGAAATTCTATACCTATAAACAATTCTGCATTCCCACCACCCACCAGCTCCTGGCCACTACCATCAGAATCTGCATTTTAGTAAGACCCTGAGGTAGAGAGTCATAGCATCTTAACGTCTGAGAAGCGTATTCTGGACAGTAACTTGCTCTGTCCAGTTCTATGCCTGGTCTCCAATGTGTCTTTTACCTGGGAGTTCATCTAATTACCTTACAAAGAAGTAAGGCCAAAACCCCTTGCCAGCAACCTCTTTTAATACTGTCCAGCACTTGGAGCCATCCTAGCAAGTTTGTATCAGTAGGTCATAACTGGTGATGAACCTTCTTAACTGGTATATTCAAATTCAATCTAATAGGCAAGAGGTCCTTAGGTATAGAGAGAAATGAAAAAGAAACAGACCACCATTTGATATGGGCCTTCTCAATTTATTTTTATCAGTTAAAGAAAAATAATGGAAACAGCCTGAACATACTTGTTCCTATTTCCAGTTACGTGGTTCACTGACAGGAAAAGCAATGTGGGTATGCTAAAAGTAGTGGTTAGCGACCTAGCATTTACAAATACAGATTCATTTCTGCCACAGATAAGTACATTCTTCTTTGATGTTAACTGAAGAATGTAGGCTTCTAATTTCAGCTTTGTTCTAATAGTTTACTTCTTTTACTTTACAGAATTGTATTGATTTTGAAGCCCTGGCATTCAGACACATCCTGACTTCCAGTTTTTGAATGTCAATCACTCAATACTTGTATTAAAATCAGAAACATATCCTGACTGCCTATCCTTATTTGCATGTAAAGTTTTTATCTTTCATTTCATTTACATAGAACTATTGTGATGTGGGAAGTAATATTATAAGAGTTTCTGTAAATTTTTTTTTTTTTTAAGATTTGTCAGAGAGAGAGAGCACAAGCAGGGGCAGCGACAAGCAAAGGAAGAAGCAGGCTCCCCACTGAGCAGAGAGCCCGCTGTAGAGCTCAATCCCAGGACCTTGGGGTCATGACCTGAGCCGAAGGCAGATGCTTAACCAACTGAGCCACCCAGGGGTCCTCAGTTTCTGTAGTATTAAGTATGACCAAAATAACACCTATAAGTAACGATAAACTAATTTTATTCTTTAAGTTAGTCAACAAGCTTGGTTCTTGTGGCAAAAACTGTGAATAAGCAGTTCACAACCCTCTTTTTTCTTGCTTCCTTATCCACAGAAGTTGGAAACATTCACGGTGCCAGACCTCCCCAGTTAGGAACAGCCATGAGCCCACTTCTGGCTAATAAGATGCAACCAAAGTCACTGGGTGATGCTCCTGCAAAAGTTCAGTTTTCTTTTTTTAAGGAATATATTTGGCTGGCATGTATTTTGTCCATGATAAACTAATTTTAAAAGATGAAATTTTATTAGGTAAGTAGCTTGAATGATATTACAAAGTGGAGTGCATTAAAAAATACCAGCAATTCAATCTCTTCAACAATTAAAATAACAGGCTAAACATAAAAAAATAGTCCTATAGAAACATAAGTTGCTGCCGGCAGTCTATATTCTTCTTCTTTGCTTTAATGGATGACTTGTAGGCACATCTTTCAGTTTGTCTTCTGGAGGTCTGGGCACAGATGAAATGACCTAGTTTAAAAAAAGAGAACCACCAAAACTTAGGGTTTTTAATTTTTATTTATATTTTTTGTTTGTTTTAAGATTTTATTTATTTGACAGAGAGAAACACAGCGAGAGAGGGAACACAAGCAGAGGGACCGAGAGAGGGAGAAGCAGGCTTCCTGCCAAGCAGGGAGCCTGATGTGGGACTCGATCCCAGGATCATGACCTGAGCTGAAGGCAGTCGCTCAACCAACGGAGCCACCCAGGCGCCCCAAAATTTAGTTTTTATAGTACAAGAATAAGTAAACTATTAGAAGAGGTAGAATATACATGCAGTAGTCTAATCCTTGCCATCACGTTTGAAGCAGAATGAGCCCAATTTCAGGGTACAGCTATGATTTAGGCACAGAGCAAAGTTTTCTGTCTAAACACTGATGGAAGTAAAATTTCGAAAGCCATTTAACAAGAAAAAAAATTGGAAGGGAGAAAAGTAAATACATACTCTTAACAATCCTTTATAGATCTGACGTCACTTGCTATCTTATGGATACAGATAAGCATCCTGATTCTGTGTAACTCGAAACACTAATAACATCTGATGTATTTAGAGACATGGAGCCTTGAGGGGGGGGAGATGAAAAATTTGGAGAAATAAGCAGAAAATGGTATAATCCTCAATTTCCATCAGAAGTGAAACCAAACGCACCATCAGAAAGAGTGGATAATGAGTTAAAGCAGAGTAGGACAGTCTTCATTTAAATGCACAATTACTAGAAACTGTGGTAAGTTATAGTTAGTATTCTCAATTTTGTTGTTCTATGGTTTCCTTACCTAGGATCTGGACCTAACTTTTTTTTTTTTCCGAGATTTTATTTACTTGTCAGAGAGAGAGGGGGGACACGAACGAGAGAGTGTGGTCAAATGCACAGGCAGAGAGAAAAGCAGGCACCCTACTGAGCAGGGAGCCCCATGCAAGACTCATCCCAGGAGCCTGGAACCTGTGCTGAAGGCAGACACTAACTGACTGAGCCACCCAGGCACCCCCTAACAACTTCTTTCTTGAGCATCTAGTCACTCTGGCTAATAGAGCTATGTTATCTGTATCTATGCCTCAGTTCAACTGTCTGTGAAGAAGGAAGGGGGTCAGCACAAACTGAAAAATTTAAAGAGGCTGTGTTCTTAGATTTTTATTATTATAAATAAGCCCTCACCCTTAATCAGATAGTAATTTTCAGGTAAAAAAAATACACATAAATTAAGCCACCTTAGACTCCCTTTCATCACACTGTAAAATACATACACAACTGCATGAAAAGCACTTTCTGAACCTCAGACTTAAAGTTTAGGAGAATGGTCTTTCACCCTCAGTTAGACTTCTAAAAGGCTTGCCCCATAAAAAGGTATCTTTCAAAAGCTAATTCAAATGTTAGCTTTCTTTCATTTGTGCTCAGAAAATAGAAAATGATTACATAAATAACATGTAAAGAAATTACTACTTAAGTAGCACAATCAAGTTGTACTCTATTTAAGAAGTTGACATTTTGAAATGCAGACCTTAGGGCCTAGTCTTTAGAAATGCAAAAAGCATTTTAATTTGATGTAATCTGTAATAACTTTGAACTTGAGAGAAATAAATTGTAATAGTTTTCCTTCAACACAGTAGTTCTGTACTTTGAGCCATAATAGCACCATCTGGGGAGCTTTAAAAAGGGAGGGCCTGGGCTCCACTCTCATAGGCTGACCTCACTGCCTGAAAACATTGCTTTTATATTTTAGATCTATATGTTCTGTTCACTGTTTAAAGCAAGGATTAATGACACCCAAGCACATATATTTCTGTTAGTCAGATTCAGTTAATTCAACAGAGAACTGAAGAAAAACACATCAAAAAGCTGAAAATGGGGGTGCTGGGGTGGCTCAGTTGGTTGGGCGACTGCCTTCAGCTCAGGTCATGATCCTGGAGACCCGGGATCGAGCCCCGCATTGGGTTTCCTGCTCTGCAAGAGGCCTACTTCTCCCTCTCTCAGTCCCTCTGCTTGTGTTCCCTCTCTAGCTGTGTTTCTCTCTGTCAAATAAATAAATAAAATCTTAAAAAAAAAAAGCTGAAAATGAAAAAGATTAATGACTACTTTAGTTGCCACAAATCTCCATTTAGTTGTTAGTCCTATGCCCAAATGGTCTTCTAAAACAGTGTTTTAAAAATGATCTTACCTCTTGAAGTTTATTCCGAATTAAATTCGCTGTTGTATTCAATGAGTCATCATGCATGTCGACTTTAGGTATGTGAGGTAACAGAGGCCCAATCATAACCTCATTACTACTCGTGCTTGTTTCGAGAGAAGTTCCAATTTTACGATCATCTTCTCTTCTTCTTTTCCGCTCCTGCAGTTGTGTTGTCCTAGGCATAAATCTGTCAACTGCCTTGGAAGAAGTAATAACCTTCTGTGCACCAGGGCAGGTCAACGAATTTTTTAAAGGTTTCATGTGTATCTTCTGTGGAGAGTCATTGTGCATCCAATGCTCCACTAAACAGTCACTATGGTTTTTACCGCCCTGAGAGGAGTTTGACGCCCTGTCCATATGTTCCCCTGATGAACACGTACATTTTGAGGAAAAATAACATAAAGGCAATTCACAAGAATAAGGAAGACAAGGATCTGAGCTGCCTGTAGAAGTGGTCAGTGTTGCCGCACAAGGTCCAGATGTCCTTGAATGGAAATCCTGTCTAAAATCTTTCGTGTCTTTAAGCTCTGTAACCAGTTTCTTCTTTGTCACGTAATGATCTTTATATTACAATTTAAAAGGGGAGAGAAGAGGAAAAAGAAATGGTTCATTTGTTTTCATCATTCACAAATGTGTAATTTTAAAAACAAACACTTTAAAATGTTAACAAATGCTACCTTGAAATTTCTTTCTTTTTTAAAGTTAAGCCTTTTTATTTTTTAAAGATTTTTATTTATTTGACACAGAGAGAAATCACAAGTAGGCAGAGAAGCAGGCAGAGAGAGAGGAGGAACGGCTCCCCGCTGAGCAGAGAGCCCGATGCAGGCCTAGATCCCAGGTCCCTGAGATCATGACCTGAGCCGAAGGCAGAGGCTTTAACCCACTGAGCCGCCCAGGCGCCCCTGAAATCTATTTCTTGAGCAGGGAATACCTTCATGTGTCTAAAAGCTAAAAAGGATAAAGAATGTATTAGTGCCAAGCTTCACTCTTTCTTTGCTCCCCATATGCCCAGTTCCCACTCCTCCATGAGTAACCCCTATTCCTACTTTCTTATTTATCTGTCCATATGTCTTACTTTTCCTCCTCTAGCCTACTCCTCTTTTTCTCCCATGATACCTGTTTCTCTGCACCTTTGCGTTTTCTACTTAACTGCAGATCTTAGAGGCTTTTTTCTAGGTCATTACATAGAATGCTTTTTTTCTCATAGCTTCGGAGTATTCTACTATATGAATGTATCATGCTGCTTAGTTTGTGTCTGTTAGTTTTTAAAGGCAGCAATATGTTGGACTCCTATTTTATAACTTTATTTGCCACACAACCATAAAAGTTTTCCTGGAGCTATTCCAGGTTAACGTTGTGCCTACTAAGTTTTTCCAAGAGTCTTCCCACCTTCCTTCTCTCTTCACCTCTGCCACATGTCATTTCCCCAGTCATAAGCTCCTCATATTCAATAACTGTATGGACACTGACTTTGTCTTTCAATTAAAGGGTAGAAACTTGGCAATCTGAGCCTCTAGTATTATTGAGATTTCAGACCACATACATCACTTTGGTCCAATCCTGAGTACTCTGTTCTTACAATCCCTGTACCAGATCCTATGACCCTATTCCGGGGCACCTGGAATTTGTCTCTAGGGAAACTCACTTGGGAACATGGGGCACATGGCCAGCTGCTGGTCAAGAGTGGAACTTTCCCACATTTCGCAGTTTTAGATTAGCAGTAACCTACAAATCATTGTTTCTCACTGCCTTTGGTCAAGCCTTAATTCCTCAGCATAGGATACAAGACCCTTCATGGTTCAGTTCCTGTCCTCTTTTCTGATCTTATTTCTCACTGCATCCCTTCTGTTGTGGTTATCCCACACATGTTCCTTCAAAAGCATGATGCTCATTTATTCATGCTACTTGGCCTGCCTTCCCATTGCTTCCCTTCCCCTTCTGAGTAATGTCTACTTATCCTTCAAATCTCAGCCACCTCACTCATCCTGTAGGAACTCTTCCACAAACCAACATCTCTCCCTTTCCAGCCCAGATTACTTAAGAGTGCTGCACAGAATCCTGCATCTTACAGTTACTGAATATTGGAGCTCCACGATGATATACCTAGCACAGTGCCTGACACGTAGGAGGTGTTTCGTAACTGGTTTTCCATACCTTTATTTTTAGTAGTTCTTGCTATATAAGCCCTTCTCTCTTGTAATTTTTTTCTAGTTTCTTCAACTGTTTCAAATTCTGGAGCATAGCACACGTGAAGCAATCCACCAAAGAAACTCTGTTCATCCATTTTTCTCTTGGCTGTCCTAAACAGAAATACATGACAGCACAGTTTATTAATCTCAATTTACTTAGGATGAAAGCTGAACTACTATACAACACATTGATCTAAAGAGCAACGTTCAGGTTTTGCTCTGTGTACACACATCCTATTGTGTGGGAGTTAGGATGTTCTACTTGTGGATGGTATTGACTCTACTGGTCTGGTGCATACTCTTCAAGCCTTTCATCCCCTCTCCTCAGAGTGCTAACAGGTTTTAAGCTAAGTCATACACACATAACCAGACTCCCTTTAATTAATTTAGGAGCCAGCAGTTAACCCGAGGTACACAATCTATGGTCATGAAATAAAGATTTCTCTTTGTTAAATGGCCCTTAACAGTTAGCTCATACCCAATTCAGCCTTTTCAGCACAATGGAATTCATTCCTAAAAATTAATAAAAATAATATTGTAATCGTAAAATCTTTAATAATTAAGTAAATACTGAATATATAACTAATCACTGAGAAACTTAGAGGATGATAGTCAACAAATACTTATTAAAAATACACAAGTGGCCAGGCCTTATGCTACAATAAATATTTAAGTACTGTGCCCAGGGATGATGATAAAAATACTTAGAGATTTTACCACGTATCAGGTAGTGCCTTAAGTGAATTAACATCTCATAAAAACCATATGATGACACCGAGGCCTCGGGGATATAAGTCAGCCATGCTCACACTGGTTTGTGGAGCTGTGATTCAAAGTGAGATGTTGAACTGCACGGCCTACTGTACTACGTGCTGTGGGAGATGGAAAAGCTCTAGAATATATGCTTCCCTGTGAGGCGCAGGCAAGTTGGTTAGCAAAAGTGAGATTACATATGAGAGCAAACTGAGAACAAAACATGACCCCATAAAATCAAGTCTGCTTTTGTGACAGATTGCAAATGCTATTCGTAGTACAGAAAGACAATATGAATGGTGGGGCGCCTGGTGGACTAAGTCGGTAGACCATGCAATTCTTGATCTCCAGGTTTTAAGTTTGAGCCCCACGTTGGGTGTAGAGATTACTCAAAAATAAAATCTTTTAAAAAAAGAGAGAAAAAATAATTTGTGAATGGTAATAGCCAAAGAAGAATGGGTCTTGAAGCAAATTAGTGACAAGAATGGGATCAACATAAAACTAGTAAGGCATTTCATACTTCAGCCTTATTGAAGCAGAGAGTTTACGTTATACAGAAAGCTGGAAAACACTGGGTCAATTCACAAAGGTGCATAACATTAAGAACTTCAATAGCTGATGTTTATTGCATTCTGAACACAGGAGGCACTACATTTAGCCACTTTCCATGGATTATCTTATACCACCCTCACACAACCCCATGGTAGGTCCTTTCACCATACAGATTTCACAGAACAGAAAAAACAAGCTAAGATCAAATAATTTGCCCAGTCTTGATGTCAGTAAGCAGCAGAGTTCGAAAACTTACTCCAAACCCACTTTTTAATCTACCACAATACATGATCAAAGGCTGGTAAGCATGGGAATGACATTTAAGCCTGGAGTAAGATAGAAATAATAGAGAGCCACCTTAGGTTATTGAGTAATTCAGGTATGAATGAGGGACAACTAGGGCCAAAGTGATAGCAATGGGAATGGAGAAAGTGAAACTTATGCTTAACTTGCACATTACCTTGCACTTTGTAAATTCATAAATTTAATAAGATAAACTTCTGTAAAGTCTTCTGCTGGATATTCATCTAGAGGATTATACTGTTCAATTGCACCATATAGAGCAAATCGCTCAACTAATTCCTTCATTGCTCCCACTGCAGGAACTCCTTGTATTAACAAGTACCGAGATTCCAAATTGATTGTATATACCTAAAAGAAATGCAAACACATAAAAATATATTTTCCAACTAAGCCTAAGACATATCTCCTATTAAAAATAGGGGGTGTGGGGGGGTTACTGGGTGGCTCAGTGGTTAAGCGTCTGTCTGCCTTCCGCGCAGGTCATGATCCCGGAGTTCCCGAATCGAGCCCCCCATCGGGCTCGCTGATCCGAGGGAAGCCTGCTTGTCCCTCTCGCACTCCCCCTGCTTGTGTTCCCTCTCTAGCCATGTTTCTCTCTGTCAAATAAATAAAATCTTTTAAAAAAGGAAAGCTCTGGGGATTAAAAACTACACTTATGCTGAGCACTAAGTAATGTACAGAATCGCTGAATCACCATATTGTACACCCGAAACTAACAGAACACTAGGTTAACTATACTGGAATTAAAGTTAAAAACTTAAAAGTAATGAAAAGAAGAAACATTCTGTTCTGCCTGCAGGAAAAAAGCAAAGAATAAATTCACCCCTCCGTGTGAGGGTCTCTAATGAAAACACAGATTCTCTTCAACTGACATATTTTACAGAAGTTGGCTCAGAAGAGGTTACTATAACACAGATTCACTGAGCGCTTACCATGCGCCAAGCGCTACTGTAAACACGAAAGATTCAACGACTAAAACAAAACCCTGTCCTTCCGGGGCTGACGTTTTAGCAGTTGACCAAAGGGTCCGTGGGAATCTTTGATCACTAAGTACCAGTTTCTCATACCCATCTCCAATGTCTGATGGACAGGATTGCAGCCCTTCAAGCCTTTATTACATAAAGTGGGCATATGGAGCTAGAGCTAAGATGAAGCTATCAGGAAGAGTGAATGAACCCCAAATCACTATACCTTGACAGCACGAGGCCGCCGCCCCTCCCGATACTTGGCCCGCGTGTCGCATACAGCCCTCTGAACGTGATGGTCAAATACACCTCCAACTTCTCCGCCACTGGACGCCATCTTGACTATTTGGGTCCTTGCAAAAACGACAACATCCGTTTCGCCGCATTCCTGTTCACCCAATAAGAGAGGAAGATGGGTCAAGGCGTACCAGGACTGGCTGGAGAATCGACAGCGTCGGGCATCGTTTCCTGTAAGTGAGACTTCGGCAAACGAGGTGTCGCCCTCCAGCGGCCTGGCGGAGAGACCTCGGAGAATTCGGGCCCCCTGCTTTTGCCCCTCCTGGTACTGGCGCTCCCGGCGAGAGGGGCGTGGCCGCAGGGGGCGGGGTCGATCGATCTTCTCTGGCTCCGACGCCCTCGGTCTGCCCAGTGGCCCGCGTCCGCTTAAGTGGACGGCTAGGGGCTGATCCTCTCTTAACGATGTGGGGCAGCGATCGCCTGGCGGGTGCGGAGGGTGGTGGGGTAGCGGTGACCGTGGTCTTCACCAACGCTCGCGACTGCTTCCTCCACTTGCCGCGGCGACTCGTGGCCCAGCTGCACCTGCTGCAGGTAACGCGCCAGCCCTGGACGGGGCCTCCTAACCCAGACTCGGGACACCTGGTTGGCAGCCTGGGGTCGAACGGGACCAGGACCTTTTAGGGACGCGGCGGCCCTCAAGCCTCTCCGTTCAGAGGCCAGACTGAGGCCCCTCGAGGGCAAGGCCGGAGAGGGCAGGTTCTGCAGCCCACATCACGTCTAGTGCAGCCCTGGGCCTTTAACTTGCCCTGTTTCAGGTGTTTTCACTTGATGAGACTGGACTTTCAGACATCGTAATAGTCTACGTCTGCGTTCAGAAATATTTCTCCAGTTTGGAAAAGCTCTTGGGAAGTCGCTAATTTTTATTTTTATTAGAAAAAGAAAGTTTTTCTTTGTAGTGATTTCCAGGTGCCTGCAGGCTGCCGTCCCGGCCTGCAGAGGGAGGGGCAGATTTGGTTTGCAGAGTCCCTGTAGGTTAACGGGGTAAGTTAACAGGAACTGAGCACCATGTTCCCCGTGCGGCGAAGGTTAATAAAATAAGTTTCTTCCCTGTGTCGCCGATGCTCAGTACAGTTCTGAGGTGTACCAGAAATGTGGAGTAGAATTATGCGTTATTTGGAAAGACATAGGCAGGATTACTTGAACCTCTGCCGTCAGTTACCCTTTTAATTATTAATTAGAAGAGATACATCATCTGCGTTTTCGTAACCAGAAATAGAGGCACATAGTCTAAAGAGTTTGCGTTTGCTTATGCAGGTAAAGGGATAGAATATTTGAAATCCTGGATGCATGGTACCCACTACTGGCTAATCATATGGGAAATATTTAAGAATTTACAGTAACTTTAAGTATCCTACCTTTCCACTTTAGTGGAGTTATTTTTCTAGATTGTTTTCCCCCTAGAATTATTGGTTTAGAGGGCATAGGTAATTATTAAAATAGGAAGTCATGAGTTGGAAGTTAATGTGTTAAATTATTTTACTTTGGCTGAAGTGTGGAGTACATAAAACCTATAATGGAAAGAGGGTCCTAGCTTGTGTCAGATTTACCTTTAAGTTTTTCAAAATACCAGTGTTCTGGTCCTTCCTCAGACTTACTGAATCAGAATCTTGGGGACATAGGGAATGTAGGGCATTTCTGTACTTTCACCTGTTAGGAAACTAGCACTCTTAGGCGGGTACCATTTCCAGGTAATTTGTCCTCATTTCTCACTTACTCAGCAGCATCCCAGCTGGCCTTCTCACTGCTTCTTTCATAACCCAGCTCCTTCCTACTTCTGTACTCTTACTCGTGCTGTTCTTTCTCCCCAAAACATTTTTCTTCATTTCATGCCTTCAAAAGCCGAACGTAATCATATCTCCTCCGCCTAGCTTTCACATTGTCAGTTGCTCACATCTGTCTCTTTTTCAAAACTTCACTGTTGTGTTTATGTGACACATCTCACTTGTACTCTACTCTGTGTTTCAGGTATCATCTTTGGCTTATCCAAGTCCTTATTTCAGGGCTGGATAACCAGTAAATGCTTTAACTTGGGATTTTTTGACCTTGGCACTTTAGGCTGGATAATTTTTTTGTTTGGGAGACTGTGGCGGGTATTATAACATATTTAACGGTATCTTTGACCCCTAACCACTAGATGCCAGTAGCACACCTTCTTTTCAGTAGTGATAACCAAAGAAACACATCTCCACGCGTTGCCAGATGTCTCCTGGGGAACAGAAGTCACCCCCAGTTGAGAACCATTGCTTTAACTCAGTTATTTTTCTGTAAGCTGGGCTCAGTGCTTGCTATGATTGCTGAAATGGGGCTAAGGAGTCCTAGCCACACTGAATGCAGATAAACAAACCTAAATTGCCATCCCGAAATGGCCAGGTAAGGACTTGTCATTTCTTTTGTGTTAGCAAGGGAGAACCCAGGCCTTGGATCTGGCTGGTCCTAAGGCCTGGCAACCTGTGATTTCACCTGAAGTTCCCTCCAGGTGATACCAGTACCACAGGTATAGGCAAAAGCAGGTGGTCAGTCATTTGTTGATTGACCTTCTGAGAAGGGGGCTCCTTTCTCTCCAGGCTGTTGGTTTCTTTACCTGTGGTTCGGGTGGAAAAGGTTTTACATGAAAATAGACTCCTATTGGTCTGCAAAGTTTACTAAATCCAGCTCACTATATATTATTATAACAATGGAGCAAAACTACATTTTGACCAAATGAGTAATTGAATACTTTTCCTGTTTAATGAAGTTGATTTTCCTCTTCCCAGTGATTTGGTAGAATTCTCCTCTTTGATATTCAGGGTGTATTTGCATTTCCTTACTTAACATCTCTGGTTTTGAAAGTCTCTTCTTATGAAATATGAGTTGATTTGCATTCTATGCCAAAGACTCTGATGAGAGAGTATGGAAAGCACCTGGCGGGGGTTGGTCATCTTCACCTTTGTAACCTCAGCTTACACATTTCCAGCTGACATAGTAATTTGGAATTTGACTCCAAATCCTGGGCTCTGTCTACTTTCTCACACTCTTGCTTGGTGGAAAGGTTTTGTCATCAGGAGCAGTTGGACTATTCTGTGACTTGTGGGAAAAATTACACTACTAAATGGTACATGATGACTTCTATACAGAGTTTTAATATTTTAATAACATAGCTAATTTAATTTACGTTATATTGCCTCAGAAGTGACTTCAACATCCTTTGAAATATTCCTACTTAAAGAAACAAAAAGCGGCCTATAACAAGTTTTGAGGTCGTAAAATTTGATGTAAATGAATGAATTAAATATTTAATAATTGAATGAATTTATTTTTATATAAATAAATGACTTTAATGATACTAAAACTTCCTGAGATGGTAAGTTTTGATGGCTATTAATGAAGTCCTGACTTTTTATTAAAACAACGATATATATGTATGAATGCTTATGATACAATGTTAAAGGGGGGGGAAGGTTAGTAAATCATGACTATAATATACCACTATTTAAAAAGTTTTGCAGAGAAAACAGGATTAGCTAGAAATGGACAGAATTGTTCATGTGGTCATCTTGTGGTGGAGGGAATATCAGTAAATCCTTTTTTCCTTCCAAGTTCATATATTTTTTAAGGTTTCGATGAGTTTGTAATTTTTTAATCATAGAAAACATTGTTTTTTAGTCCTTAGCCACAAACTTGATGTATTTTATATAATTGCTCTTAATGGGAATACATTTTATATTTTGATTCTTGTTCTTATAATTCAGTAGTTACAAAACTTTCAAAATTATTTAAGAAGCTGTGTACTAGAAAATTTCTGGAAGTGTACATAAGAAACTATTAACAGTAATTACCTCTGGGAACAGGAACCTAGCTTCTTGTTTTTTTTTTTTTTGTAATTTTTGTGCTTTTACCATGCACATTTATTCCCTTCTAATAAACAAATACTGTTACATTTTTAACGATTATGATGTAGTTCTCCTTATTGACTCATGCTTTACTAAAATAGTAGATTTGTAGCTTATTTAATAATTTCCCTGTTAATAGACATTTAAGACAGTCCTAAGTTTTTTCACTGTTATAGAAAATACTGCAGAGATGTGTTCTGGTGTTGTTTTCTTCTTCTTTGAATCATTAATTCAGAAAAAGTACTCAAATATATGTATGGCTCAAAGTTGAGGTAAATTGATTGACTACCTAGTGCCATTTTGAATTTTGGAATGGTTGAATGAATTTGTAATGCCATCATAAGGAAACAAGGGTATTGGTTTCACCCATAGCATCAGCAGCTTTGGTTATTGGAAATGATTATAGCTTTTTAAATGCTCTCCTGTGCACAACAGAGAGCTGTCACCTACTTATAGAACTTTTTGCATGTGTGGTTGCAGTAATAGTTTATCTTTTTTGTGAATCCAGAAAAGCATATAAAAACTCTCACTCCTCCTTTCTTATTTCTTCTCCCCACCCTCTTCTTGAATATAGAATCAAGCTATAGAAGTAGCCTGGGGTCACCAGCCTGCATTCTTGAGTTGGGTGGAAGGTAGGCATTTTACTGATCAAGGTGAAAATGTGGCTGAAATTAACAGACAAGTTGGTCAGAAACTTGGACTCTCAAATGGGGACCAGGTAAGTACAAAATGGGATGAGTATGACTTTCTCCTAATGTCATATAATATAGCAATGGGAAGAGAAAGTTCAGATTAATTTTTTAAGGATGCAAGATGACATCTAACTTGTGTGCTGCTATAACCAGTCCAGGATACTCAAGTTAACTAGATGCTGTTGTTAAGTCATTATCTTGTAGTCTGCTCCCTGCTTCACTTTGGGTTCTATTTTACTCACCTTCCAGGTTGTCTGATTTTGTTTGTGTGCAGCTATTTTAGCTTTATGAATTATTGAGTTTTACTTACTGTTATTGAATTTAATTTGTTTCTGGCAAATCATCCAACCTTCCAGGGTCATACCTGATTTTAAAAACTATCCAACAAAAGAGTTGTTACTTTTCTATTTTTTTTCTGGACTATGAATATAAAATGTTTAGGTTGTAAACCCCAAAACTAAAGGACTTAGGTCCGTGTTTTCATTTTATTGTATTCACCGATTTATTGCCCTCTAAATTAAACTACAGAAGTAGTACACATTTATTACAAGTATTTTACAGTTGAAAGTAAAAAATGTTTTTCCTCTTTTTTTAACCCCAGCCTCAGAATGAGTGTGTACTCTATGTTGGGATCTCAGTACACCTTTAGGATTTAAAGAATGGGATCATACACATTTTCTGCAGTTTTTTCCCCCACAAAATATACCTTTTCATGTATTACAAAATGTGCATTGAACATCTTTGTATGTATATGTGGAATAAAATACTACCAATTGAATCTGCAGAGTCTAGGGGCCTGTACATTTAAAATTTTGATAAATAGGTGGGCGCCTGGGTGGCTCAATTGTTAGGCATCGGCCTTCGGCTCAGTTCGTGATCTCAGGGTCCTGGGATTGAGCCCTGCGTCTGGCTCCCTGCTTGGTGGGAGGCCTGCTTCTCTTTCTCCCACCCCCCCACTTGTGTCCCCTCTCTCACTGTGTTTCTGTCAAATAAATAAATATTTAAAAATATTTTTATTTATTTCAGAGAGAGAGTGAGAGAGAGCGAGAAGATAGAGATCAGAGGGAGAAGCAGACTCCCTGCCGAGCAGGGAGCCCGATGTGGGACTCAGTCCCAGGTCTCCAGGACCATGACCTGAGCCCAAGGCAGTCGCCCAACTAACTGAACCACCCAGGCGCCCCATAATATAAAATTTTGATAAATGGGGCTAAACTGCGTTCTATTACCAGTTTCCCACAGCAGTATCCCAGAGCATCACATCTTTTTAACTTATTTTGGACATAAACTAATTTTGTTCACACATGTTTTTGATAATAAGTCACTAATGAGAAATCCATAGGCCTTGTATTAGTCCTTTGCTTACCCTAAATCTTTAGTAGAGTCTTAAAACTTCAGCACCACAGCGACCCTAGATTTCACTGACTTTGGTGCCTTGCTCTACAGACCTAGGAAGATAGAAGGGGCCCGGGTGGCTCAGTCATTAAACAGCTGCCTTCGGTCCTGGGATCGAGCCTCATGTCGGGCTCCCTGCTTGGCAGGAAGCCTGCTTCTCCCTCTCCCACTCCCCTTGCTCGTGTTCCCTCTCTTTCTCTCTCTCTGTCAAATAAATAAAATTTTTAAAAACAAAACAAAACAAAAAAAACCTAGAGAGCTAGAACATTTTCCCAGGATTGCACAGCAAGTTAAAGTTCTGCTTCCAAGTAGGTAGTCCTTCCCTGTGGGAAACTCCAGCCTCCTGTTCCCAACCTTGATGTCTTCATCAGCCTCTAAACAGTCTTGTGTGTTTTTAATGCCTCTTTACTTCAAAGTGAACCTTTACCTGATTTTCTGCAGATCTTGTGTATTGTGCCTGAGGCAGTATTTCCCAAAGAATAGGAACAAAGTGGACTGGCTCACCCAGGATTATAGCTTCTCCGTTGGCAGGAGCTGCTTTGTGCTTTTCCACAATCACTTTTCAGATACAGCCTATGGGAGATGCTGAAGGAAGCTTTCACTGGCAGCAGCATTTGGGGAAATTCGGCTCCAGTCCACAAAAGCAGAGAGGGAAGGGCTGTCGCCGTAGCATGTAGATTTAACTCCTCCATCCCCAGAAATGCCTATCAAAGGGGGAAGAAAGTAAGGTGGTGGGTTCCAGCTTCTTGAGACACATTGGCATTTATGTATATCCACAGACTGGAATGAGGGCACATTTGTTTTACTTTACTTCTAGCTGTGAGTGTTTATAATTGGCTCTGATCTCTATCTCTACATTTTTTCTTACTTTCCTAAAAGCACCGTGGCTTGAGGTTAGTTATAAAACTAAGTCATAAAACTTTTAGAAATAATAAAGTATGTATATATTAGATCAAGCCATGACCTGATGTCATTATTGTTTCTTAAATTTTTAAAAATTTTTATTAATTTTTTTCATGACCCAGCCACCTGTTCCCTCCGCCCCCCACCCCCCAGCTTTTCTTATTTATTTATTTATTTATTTATTTATTTATTTAAGATTTTATTTATTTGACAGAGAGATCACAAGTACACAGAGGCAGGCAGAGAGAGGAGGAAGCAGGCTCCCAGCTGAGCAGAGAGCCTGATGTTGGCCTTGATCCCAGGACCCTGAAATCATGACCTGAGCCGAAGGCAGAGGCTTTAACCCACTGAGCTACCCAGGCACCCATTCTTACATTTTTTTTTTTTTTTAAGATTTTATTTATTTGACAGAGAGAAACACAGCGAGAGGGAACACAAGCAGGGGGAGTGAGAGAGGGAGAAGCAGGCTTCCCGCAGAGCAGGGAGCCCGATGTGGGACTCGATCCCGGGTCTCTGGCACCATGACCTGAGCCGAAGGCAGTCGCTCAACCAACTGAGCCACCCAGGCGCCCCCACTCTTACATTTTTTAATTGCTTTTCTTTTGGGCGCCTGGGTGGCTCAGGTGGTTGAGCAGCTGCCTTCGGCTCAGGTCATGGTCCTGGAGTTCCAGGATTGAGTTCCACATCAGGCTCCCTGCTCAGCGGAGAGTCTGTTTCTCCCTCTGACCTGTCCCCTGTCATGCTCTCTCTCTCAAATAAATGAATAAATGAATCTTTAAAAAAAATTACTTTTCTTTTGTTAATAGTTGTCTTTATTTTTTTATTACTATTTTTTTTAAAGTAGGCTCCATGCCCATTGGGGAGCCCAGCATGGGACCTGAACTCATGACCCTGAGATTGAGACCAGAGTTGAGATCAAGAGTTGGAAGTTTAACTGACTGAGCCACCCAGGCACCCCACTTATCTTTATTTTTTAATTTTTTAAAATATTTTATTAATTAGAGTGAGAGTACAAGTAAGGGGAGCAGCAGACAGAGGGAGAAGCAGGCTCCTCACTGAGCAAGGAGCCTATTGCGGGGCTCGATCCCAGGACCCTGGAATCATAACCTGAGCTGAAGGCAGACACTTAACAGACTGAGCCATCCAGGCACCCCTGATCTTTATTTTTTAAAAAATATGTTGTGCAAGGATATGTTTTCCTTTTTCCTATAATTAGTCGTGAGAGAGGTTTTCCCCAAAATGTTGAGTATATCAAGGCCTAGCCAAGAATGCGTGCTTAATAAATGTTTGTCTGGTGGAGATCTGTACAACACATAGAGACACACATGCTCACTCATTCACTCGCTCACACTTAATTACTTACCTAAAGAGAACTTCTCATTTCCTAAGGATACAAAAAGTCTTTTAAAAGTGGTTTCCCAGGGCATCTAGGTGGCTCAGAGGGTTAAGCCTCTGCCTTCCGCTCAGGTCATGATCTCAGGGTCCTGGGATCAAGTCCCACATCGGGCTCTCTTCTCAGCGGGGAACCTGCTTCCCCCTCTTTCTCTGCCTGCCTCTCTGCCTATTTGTGATCTCTATCTCTGTCAAACAAATAAGTAAAAATCTTTAAAAGTGGTTTTCCATTTTCCATTTTTTCCAGGTGTTTCTCAAGCTGTGCTCCCGTGTGGTATCTTGTCAACAAGTTGAGGTGGAACCCCTCTCAGCAGATGACTGGGAGATACTGGTAAAGAAGATGCAGAGAACTAGCCCAGTTTAACATTAAACTAATTCAACATAGTTGTTTGTTTATATTGTAGTGTAGTTGACACACAATGTTACACTAGTTTCAGGTGTCCAACATAGTGATTCACCGTACGTCGTGCTGTGCTCACAGGTGTCGCTGCCATCTGTCACCAGACAATGCCATTAAGATACCATTGACCACAGTTCCTATGCTATGCCTTTTATCCCTGTGACTTAATCATTCCATAACTGGAAGCCAAAATACCAGTGTCTTTAGATTTTTCTGAGCATTATGTATTCTGAGTTGGTTCAGGTTAGAAGAATGAATTGTGATTTCCTTACGGACATGAAATGACAAAAGGTGGAGTGAATAGATCTTCCTGTTGGTTGGTTGTAGGAGCTGCATGCTGCTTCTCTTGAACAGCATCTTCTGGATCAAATTCGAGTAGTTTTTCCAAAAGCCGTATTTCCCATCTGGGTTGATCAACAAACTTACGTATTTATCCAAATTGGTAAGTGCTATTATGTTTTCCATTGTGTTCTGCATCATAGCACTGAGTCCAAAGCAGAGGGGAACACATACTAAGGAGCTGTCTTTTCCACACAGTTGCACTAATGCCACCTGCTGCTTATGGAAGGCTGGAAACTGACACCAAACTCCTTATTCAGCCAAAGACCCGCCAAGCCAAGGAGAATACATTTTCAAAAGCAGATAACGCACATGGGAAATTTCATGATTACAGAGGAGACCAAAAAGGATTCACAGGCCATGGGTCTAGTAAGACAGATTCAGAGCTGACGGCTGACTCACCATCCATGCCAAGCTTATGGACCATGATAGGAAGCATTTTTTCTTTTGGGTCTGAGAAGAAACCCGAGCTCTCTTGGGGTTTAACTGAAATGAATGCATTCAAAACTATGCAGTCCAAAGTTGTTCCTCTAGACAATGTTTTCAGAGTGTGTAAGTCGCAGCCTCCCAGTGTGTGTAACACGGCAGCAACTTCGGGGTTTCACAGCCACCGTGCCATTCATGTATTTCCATGGGACCAGGAATATTTTGATGTGGAGCCCAGCTTTACTGTGACCTACGGAAAGCTAATTAAGCTATTTTCTCCAAAGCAACAGCAAAGTAAAGCAAAACAATATGTCCAGTCACCTGAAAAAGAAAAGCAGACCTTAGAGCCGTTAGATCAAAAACCAATCAGCTCGGACCGCAGTGAGGAAGCGGCTAAGGTCTGTGTGCTACAAGTAGTCTGGAATGGGCTTGAGGAATTGAAGAATGCCATCAAATACACCAAAACTGTAGAAGCTCTTCATCTTGGGAAAGTCTGGGTTAGTATAGAATGTATTATTAGGGAGAAAGCAGTTTCATGTTGCTTGAAATTCTCCAAATTATGAATTAGAATAGTGTTTTATATACAGTTTGAAAATCGGTATAGTAAGAAAGTGTCTAAAGTCCCTGCAGGGACCCATTTCGGAAGGAAACCCTTCCCTGTTTGGGTGAAGACTGCGTATTTCCTTATTGAGGAAACGTGGGGCAGCTATAAGATATAGGCCTGGAGAGGTCAAAATTGCTTGCCTGAGCTCACATAGTGAGTACCACTCGGATTCATACCCAGCTGGGCTGACTCTCGAGTTCCTGCTTAGCATGGGGTGCCTTACAGAGCCTCACATCTTTAATACCTGCAGGTTTGTTCCCCAGTTCCCAAAAGCCAAGGAAGGGCTTGCTGTGTGTTGGGGGCAATACCCAGATAGGGAGAGACCTATAGCGTAAGGGGGCACCTGGATTGGACTGTACCCAGAAGCTGCTCACCCTGCTGGAATCCGCTCTCTAGGACTGTGAAGGGAAGGAGGACAACCAGTGCCCACCTTCTCATCCTGGCCTCAGATAGTAATGCTTAGTCTATGTGGACCGAGCCACCAGCCCCTTTTATTTGAACTTAATCTGAGACATTGTGAAATGAGACTTCATGGTGATAAAGGGAGGAAATGATTAGGATAAGGAAGAAAAATAGAGGAAGGAGACCCCCTTCCTTTTGTGGATTTCTTTTATTGCCAGTTTCACTTCTAACCTCAGTTCTGGCAACTTAAAAAGTTTTCATCTCTTTGGTTTATACCGTTTTCTAAAATTCTGGGCCATCAGCTCCTTATTTTCCATTAGCTCTAAACTGCTAATTTAGGAGATCCTGCTGCATCTTCAAAATAAAAATGTCTACCATTGAACTTGGTAGGACTTCTCGTTTCTGTTAATGGCTCTGCCATTTGATGGCAGTACCATTTTTTTTTCCTTGAAAACATGGTGAGGACAGGGTGAGGAAGTGCCAGGTAGAGGCCTAGAGACCATGGAAGATGGCAGCGAGGGGTCCTCACTTCCCGCTCCACTTGAACCGCTTGGCAGCTGCAGGTGCCGAGGAGTGGCGGTCGTCAGACAGGCTTGGCTTGAGAGATCCAGTCTGACAGGATCTCATTCCGAAGAGGGTGTGGAAAGAAAGAAACGAAGGGGAAAAATGGAAATGTTTGTGATAAAACAGTGCCTGAATATCCATCTGGTTACTCTTATGAATCATGATAACTTCGATCAATTTACCTGAATTCATAGAAGTTGATAACAATATGTGTGCTGTAGAATATTTTTAAAACAAGTTTTGCATATACTTATATATTTCTGCTTATTTTTAAATTTCAGATTCCAGATGACCTGAGAAGGAGACTAAATATAGAAATGCATGCAGTAGTCAGAATAATGCCGGTGGAAATTACCCCTAAAATTCCAAGATCTCTAAAATTACAACCTAGGGAAAACTTAGTAAGTTCAAATTTTATGTTACATCACAGTTGTTTTACATGTCATATAAATTTCTAGTTGCTTCAGCCATGTAGTCCGAATGCTTTCCTTTTTGCTAGATGGCAAAGAAGTCTTTGTTTTATTTTGTTGTGGTTAAATACTCCTAACGAAATGCTATTCTAACCATTGTTAAGTGTACAGTTAATTACATTCATTATGTGGGGTCTTTGCCACCCCATTTCCAAAACTTTCCCAGCCCCCAAACAGAAACTCTGTGCCCTTTAAGCAGTGTTGCCCCATCCCCTCCTCTCCCAGCTCCTGGAAATGTGTAATCTATATTCTGTCTATGAGTTTGATTATTCTAGGTATTTCCTATATAAGTGGAATCCTATATTTGTCCCATACATCTGGCTTATTTCACTTAACATGTTTTTAAGGCTCATCCAGGTTGTAGAACATATTCATTCCTATTTATGGCAAAATAATATTCCATATACCACATTTTGTTTGTCCATTCATGTGTTGATAGCCCCTTGGGTTGTTTCCACTTTTTGGCTATTGTGAATGATACTGCTATGGACATTAGTATACAAGTATTTGTTGAGTCCATGCTTTGAGTTCCTTTGGGTATATACCTAGGAATTGAGTTGCTCTGTCTTTTCTTTTCTTTTCTTTTCTTTTTTTTTTAAAGAGAAAGAGCTGGGTGGGGAGGAAGAGGGCAGGGAAAGAGAATCTTAATCAGGCTCCACGCCCAGCATGGAGCCCAATGTGGGGCTTGATCTCACAAACCCGAGATCATGACCTAAGCCCACATCGAGAGCCAGATGCCTAACCAACTGAGCCACTCAGAGTGGCACCCCGAGTTGCTGGATCTTAATGGTAATTCAGTTTCTTTTTGAGAAACCAAGATGTCTTTAGTAAGCAACACACATATTATGTATATTGTGCCAATGCAAATATGGATAATTTGGCTTTCTTTTTTTTCTTAATAAGTAAGCTGCCCAGAGTGTGGCTTGAACTCATGAGCCCAAGATCAAGACTTGCATGTTCCACTGACTGAGCCACCAGGTGCCCTGGTAATTTGGCTTTTAAAAGATAGATATTTGTCCTACATCCATGTAATTAAAAAAAAAACTTTCTCTGTTGTTTCAGTATTAATACTGCAGCTCGAAAGTGTTAGACTGCTCACTAACAAGGTATTGTCACTTCTGCCATTTAGTTTACCAGTTCCCAGAGAACTACGATACAGGAAGATTATTGTGTTACAGATTTTAAAACCTCCAGACACGATTTTATCCTTCTTTGATTATTCAGATGATACTTTAAAATCTTTCAGATCATGGTGGTCATTATATCATGGAGGAACCATTTTAACAGAACTTTCTAGTTGATGAAACCCCAGATAAGACAACTTACATTATGTACTGGAGAAGAGGAAAACAAACAGAATAAGTGCCATTTCCATAATAGTACGTAACTGAACATTTAACACCATGGCCAGATGGCGCACAGTGATCACTGGTTTTAACCTTTCAGTTAACCTTGATATTTTTCAAAAGTTAGGTCTTGTGAAAAAAAATGAGATTTTTTTTTTTTTTTTAATCTCGGTAATAGGGTATTACTACAGAACTCCTTTCTTAATCCTGAGTTGCTTATTTTAGTGGAAGCTTTAGGGCATTGGTAGGTTTCTCTGGGCTGATTATATCTCTTAGGACGTAAGAATGTTTGATTCTAGAGGAAGTTTGAGTTGCTTTTTGATTCTTCAAGTCTTGATTTTAGGTGTATTTTTTGTTAAGTAAACTCTACCCTGTGCGTGGGGCTCAAACTCAGGACCCAGAGATCAAGAGTCACTTGCTGTACTGATGAAGCCGCCAGGCACCCTTCCTTTAGATCTTTAATCCCATCTCCCAGTAATATCCAAACAGACTATTTCTTTGATCCTTGAGAGTGTGAAAGCAGTGCCTGTTCTTGGTCAAGTTAGTTCTAAACTGAGCTCAATCAGCAGAGCTAATAAGCTTGACTCTGGGTGAGGAGAGAACAGAAATGCACCAGTTGAGAAATGGTGGAGTGGATTGAGGTTTATTTTCCTAGACAGATATTAATGATCTTTCCTACATGAATTTCTGGGTATTCCTGTTTTTAGCTTCACATAGGTTTTAAAAACATAGGAGTTAAAAACTTAATTCTAATTTAAGAACTTCAAGAGTTTCTTTTACTATTAAAAATTGTGTTTTTCTTAGAATTTCTTCATACCTTTTGAACAGTTTATTAGCATTGTACTTATTGAGCATATCAGCACTGTGGCCTGCTTAACAGAAAAAAAAAAGTGACTTCAGCATATAAAGAGAGCCTATTTTTCTCACATACAAAGAAATATGGAGGAGCTCAGAGCTGGTTAAACTGTGTCATCAGGGATCTAGGCTTCTTTGGCCTTCCTGCTATCCTGGGCCTGTAACTTTCCTCTTCTTGGATGCAAAGGCATTCGCTGTACTCATAGGCCTCACATCACAAGGCTCAGAGCGAAAAAACCTTCTCTTTGCAAAGTTTCTCAATGTTGCAGTTAGGAGGAGAAGCCCTTCCTAAGGATTGCTGATTGCACACCATTAGTCAGAATGCAGGCATGTACTCACACAGGGCTCCAGGCTGGGAATGGAGTTTTCTTTCCCACCTCTTTAATAGAAGGAGGCAAGGGAGAATGGGGTTGGAGTGAGCCAACCCCATTGAGCCAAATTGTGGTACACATATCACTGATCATAGAGTAAGGAGTGTTTAAAATTTCACCACTTGTGTAAATGTTTTTTTTTGTTCCTCCCCCCCTTTATTTTAGAGGGGGAGAAGGGGGGGTGGGGGGACAGAAAGAGAGGGAGAGAGAGATCTTAAGCAAGCTTCATGCACAGTATGGAGCCCAACGTGGGGCTTGAGATAATGACGGGAGCCGAAATCAAGAGTCGGATGCTTAACCAACTGAGCCACCGAGGCACCCCCGTAAATGTCTCTTCAGTCTGCACTGTCCTCCTTTTCCTGTAATGTCAAATCCCAAATCTGCCTGTAAATAGGAACATCGTTCCTGATTTTGCTTGGTAAGGTCTGCTTTTTTTTTTTTTTTTAACTTTTTAAAATTATTTCTTTTTAGTTGTTCCCATTTAATAGATTATAAAACTGAGGTTCAGAGAGTTTTCTTCATTTGCCTGTAGTCACACAGATAATAAATGGTCGTGCCAGGTTGGTTGCATTTTGAACTAGCACATGTAATCACTTGTGCCCAGTGGTTGCCGAATGGTTCTGTACCATGACTGACCTAACTGACCAGTCTCCTCCTAATGGACACCAGCTTATGGTGCTCACATGAGGTGAGCAAGGCTCAGAGAGGTTAAGCGGCTTGTTTAAGGCGCATCAGCCGTATCAAGATTTACGTATTATTAACAAGATAAGGTGTTAGGCTAACGATCAGTTAGGTGTCTGGATAATTCATTACTGTTCTTCCCTTTGCTGTGGCAGCCCGAGGATGTAAGTGAAGAAGACGTAAGAACTGTGTTCTCTTCCTGGCTACAGCAGTGCACTACTACCACTCTCCCTATGATACTGTCGGAGGAAGAATACATTACACTGAGAATTAAAGATGGTGGGTAAATTTTGTTATTTTGCTATTTTTCCTATTGAAGGAGTTTTCATTGTTTTTCCAACCTGTCATACATGTGAACAGGAAACTTAATGATAACTAAATGATTTTACACATCAAAGAATGCCGTTATCTTAAATTATTTCATCTCCACTTCAGGGCTAACTCTCCATTTATTACTTTTTTTTTTTTCCCCTCCCGATAGGGTTGAAGGAGTTTGCTCTCAATATAGTTCATTCTTGGGAAAAAGAAAAAGAAAACATTTTTTTGTTGAGCACCAGTCTGCTGCAGAAGACCACAATACAAGTAATCACCTACTAGTGAATACTTAGTAAACTAATATTTGTCACATGGGATCGATAAGAAAGTATGGGTTTACCTGTTAGACTTTGCATCCTGAAGTGTTAGAAATGTAAATGATAACAGTAAGGAATAACTTGATTTAAAATATTATTATATGCTCTCTTTACCTTATCTAAACAAATTGATTTATCCTAAACTTAAAATCAAGGCACAATTACATTTCAAGAATAGAGTTGATTGTGTTAACTTGCAAATGGACCATGATTTCAAATTATTCTGGTATTGAAACGAAGGAAAACAGCTCTAGGAGTTTTTTTTAAATTCCTATTTTTACTTGCAGCTCTGCTGTGACCCATGTTTGCGATAACCCATACATGATTTGGCAGTTCTTAAATTCTCAACTCTTCGTAAATATTATCAGATCATTTTCCTTCAAGAAGGATTTTATAAGTGGTCTTTTTAGAATACTTTGCTAGGTATTTATAAATACCTAGAAATAGGATAAAATATTACAAATAATATTATATTTCTTAAATAACAATACATAAGTAAATGTATAAATATTATATATTTATATTTATAAATATACAAATGTGTTATATAAATATATATGTCATAGAAATAGAAATAGACTATAAATGTAAAAGTATTCTAGGTTTTTGTTAGGATAGTCACTCTGGTTGTTACAGAATTGAGGACGCTCTAGTCATTTTGAATTTGAATGATTGAGAACTAGACATTGTCTCTCTACTTTTGAGATAAAATTGAAGGAATACCATTCAGAGGAGATAGAAATGTAAGAACTGTGAAGAGTAAATATGACACAAATCAAAATTGCAAATATAAAGATGTGTCTGTAAAAGGGTATGAAGGAGATGACATCCTTTACTGCTTGTTGACCGGTATTTTTGTTCCTTGGTTGAATAAATTATTGCGGTGAAGGCTATTTTGAGTAATGATCTTGCATGCACAATGTGTCTTTTCTCTCTGTGTAACAGAATCAGTAATTCAGTTTCCTGGGACCTGAGAAAAACAGACCCAAGATATAACTTTGAAATGTAAAACTGATTTTTCCTTGCTGCTATAGGTCCTTCTAGATCCTTTGGTAAAAGAAGAAAACAGTGAGGAAATTGACTTTATTCTTCCTTTTTTAAAGCTGAACTGCTTGGGGTAAGAAGTTCTGGTCAAACTAGTATGTTTACAGCCATGTTTGACATTATCTCTGGTAGGGTTTTTGTGTGTGAACCTTAAAGTAGATGTTAATGTCATTGAATAATCTTAATAATGCATTAATATGTATTTTTTCAGGGATTGTTTCTGTTTTCACACCTTGCTTAGTAATTTAGTAATTTGCCTTGTCCTGTCAGGTGACTACATTAAAGGCTGAAGCTTATTAGAAATTTTGCCTTGAGATTTGATTTGTGAGAGGGAAGCAACTGGATATGACTTGGACCGTATGTGCTTGAATCAAACAATAATTCTTAGAGCTAGTACATTTATTTTTTAAATGTTAAATCCAAAAACATTATTTGAGTGTTTAAAAATATTTCAAATTAAGTTATTCCTTCAACTATCTTACGAATGTACTAATTGGGATTTTTTGTGTTTTCCTCAACTTTTAAAACCAGGCAAGTCTGCAAAGAACCTCCCCTTAATTTCTTTATCTCTTATGCAATATGAGAATCTTCTATAAATATTACATCTTCAAATTCTTCACAGAGGCTTTTTGTAGTTGTAGTGATTTGATTTCCTGTAATATAATCTGTATATGTTCAGTAGAAGGATTAAACCATAAAGTAACAGTGTTTAAATACAGTACAATGTTCATGTTGACAGTCTTTTAAAATCTCTTCAGACTCTGATTTTAGGAATTTATATTTGTTATCAGAAAGAAAGTGCCAGAGTCAGGAAGTAGGTTGAAGTTTGTTCTTGTATAATCTATAGATTGAAACTGGATTTCAAAGGCTATGTTTAAGAGGAAATAAGTCTTCCATTATCCTAATGCTTCAAATGCACTCATTTATGATTATGCTGATTACCACACCAAAAATCTTTTTGGGAGGGCTGTTCGTGTATAAGACAAGTTCCTTAAGATGTCCTGTTCAGACAAAACTTCTAGTTACTGTACATGTTTGAAAGTAACAAAACTAATTTTAAAAGCTCTTAACTCAGATTTAGCATTGATTTAATATCCTTTCAGGTAAGGGAAAATTTTCCCCATTTTACTCTTTTAAGGAAGGAAAGTTTCAGAATTTTTTACAGCTGGGTTTGATCAGGCTTCAGTGTTTTATCATGCAACAATGTGTATGTTTTGCAGAGGAGTGAATTCCTTAGGTGTATCCTCCATGGAACACATCACTCATAGCCTCCTGGGACGCCCTTTGTCTCGACAGCTGATGTCCCTAGTGGCGGGACTTAGGAATGGAGCCCTTTTATTCACAGGAGGAAAGGTATGTGGTTAAAATGTGCTCATTGCACTAATCACTTCTATTTTTCTCTCTTTGGGGTCTGATCATCTGTTATATAGGGTTGTTAACCCAAGATACGGGAAGGCTATGTTTGCTTCGGAAATTTAGGAAGTGGTGATGAATAAGATGAATAAGGTGACATCCCCCTGCCTTTCTTTCCGTACCGATTGATACAGTTATATGATTTTTGCTTTTAAGGGTGTTGATAGGGTTCATTGGTTTTCAAATATTGAACCAGCCTTACATATCTGTAATAAATCCCACTTGGTTTTGGTGTATTATTCTTTGTATACATTGCCGAGTTTGTTTGCTAATGCTCTTTTTTTTTTTCAAGTGGTTCTTCCCCTCTAAGGTTATTTATTTGAGAGAGCCTGTGTGCACGCTTGCACAAACGGGGAGGGGAGAGGCAGAGAGAGAGCTCAGCAGGGAGCCTGTCAGGGATTGATTTCACAACCCTGAGATCATGACCTGAGCCAAAACCAAGAATCAGACGCTTAACCAACCAAGCCACTCAGGCGCCTCAGTTTGTTTTTTTTTATTTTATCTCTACACCCAGCGTGGGACTCAAACTCATGACCCAGAGATAAGAGTTCCATGCTCTTCTGACTGAGCCAACCAGGTGCTCCCTCGTTTGCTAATACTCTGTTGAGGATCCTTACATCAAAATTCACGAGTGATAATAGCCTATAGTTTTCTGTTTTCATACTGTATTTGCCTAGTTTTGCTATCAGGGTAATAGTGGCCTCATAAAATGAGTTAACAGGTGTTCCGGTTCCATTTTGTGAAAGAGATTATCTGAAGTTGCTGTTCATGCTTCCTTAAATGTTTGATAAAATCTCCAGTGATACCATTTGGGCCTGGAGATTTCTTCACATTCAACTTTTTAATTATAAATTAAATTTCCTTTTCTTTCATCTTGGCAGACATTTGATAGCTTGTAATTTCAAGGAGTTGGCCCATTTCTCCTCTAAGTTATCAAATTTATGAGCATAAAGTTGTTGGTAGTGTTTCTTTTACTATCCTTTGAATGGCTGTGGAATCTGTTGTGATGGGCTATTTCCTGATTTTGGTGATTCCTGTCTTTAATTTTCATCAGTTTTGCTAGAGTTTCCATGCCCTTTTAAGCGCTTACAGTTTTATTCTCTGCCAGTACAGTATTTTCAGGGGTATAGTGTGGTTTTTGTGAGTCCTTGTTCTTTCATTCATTTCAAAAATTTTAAGGCTTTTTCAGTTCCATTCATTTTTAACTCCAGTAAAACAGCTTTTATTCCTGGGGCGCCTGGGTGGCTCACAGGATTAAGCCTCGGCCTTTCAGCTCAGGTTGTTATCTCAGGGTCCTGGGATTGAGTCCCATATTGGGCTCTCTGCTCAGTGGGGAGCCTGCTTCCCCTCTCTTTCTCTGCCTGCCTCTCTGCCTATTTGTGATCTCTCTCTGTCAAATAAATAAATTAAATATTAAATATTAAAAAAACAACAAAACTTTTATTCCTGTTACTAGCCCAGATGCTTTCTTCTGATTCTTATTTAAAATGTGGCAACTACTCCACTAACCTAAGTTTCCCCCTGTAGGAAACCAGAAAAAGAAGAGGAAATTAAATCCAGTGTAAGCGGTAGAAAAGAAATAATAATTAGAGCAAAAATCAGTGAATTGAAAACAGGAAATCAGTAGAGAAAATAGTTAAACCAAAAGCTGCTTCTTTGAAAAGATCAATAGAATTGATAAGCCTCTCACCAGTCTAAGAAAAAAAAAAGAAGACACAAATTAGTAGTATCAGAAATCAAAGAGGGGACATCACTACAGTTTCTGTAAACATTGAAAGGATAATAAAGTAGTAATGGACCAATTCCACAGAAGACACAAGTTCCCAAAACTCACACAAGAAGAAATTGATAATATAAAAAGATCTCTGTCTAGTAGAAAAATTGAATCAATAATTAATAGCCTCTTAAACAGAACGCATCAGGCCCAGATAGGTTCACTGGTGTATTCTATCAAATATGTAAGGAAGAAATGACACCAGTTTTCTACAATCTCTTTCAGAGGATAGAGGCAAAAGGAATATTTCCTAATTTAGTCTATGAGGCCCACATCACCCTAATACCAAAACCGGACAAAGGTATTACAAGAAAACTACAGACCAATATCTCTCATGAACATGTATGCAGAAATCCTCAACAAAATATTAACAAATCAAATCCACCAGTGTATGTAATATGTAGAGAACTGTATACTATGATCAAGTGAGATTTATCCCAGGTATGCAAGGCTGATGACCTATAGCAACTGTTATATGTGGTTTCTCAATTTTCTGGGTCAGATTTCAAAATGCATCGTCACTGTAGAGTATTTATTTTGAAAAAGCAATATTCTGTTGACTCAGAAACCAGACTTCCCCATCTTACCCAGGGGTTGCATGGTTAATAGGAAGAATAAGCAGGAAAGACCTGGATTTGAGTCCCACCTCTGTCACGTACTACTGGCTGTGACCTCAGGCAGGTTTTTGGTTTCTTATCTGCCTTCTTAGGATTAATCTCACTTATGTAAAATAATATATGTGAAAGCGCTTGGCAAACTGAAAAGTGCTGCTACACAAATGTGAATTACTTTATGTGAGGAGACGGCCCTCTGACTAGGCAAAATGATTATGACAGGGGACCTAGATATTAGCACCCTTTATTTCTTTATTCTTTGGAGAGTATTGACTTTTTATTTTTTAAAGATTTTTTTTCTTTCTAAGTAATCTCTGCATCCCACTGTGGGGCATGAACTCATGACCCTGAGCTCAAGAGTTGTGTGCTCCACCAACTGGGGCAGCAAGACGCGCTTGGAGCCCATTGACTTTAAATGCAATTCCATTAGCTATGACGATGGTAGTATTTGATGAGTGCCTGCCAAATTTCAGACTTTGTATGACAAGGTTGGCTGTTTTTCCACTCCATGGTGCTGAAAAACAAATTATTTGAGCTGGTGCAGGCTCTTAAAGCTAGACAAAGCAACAAGGGTAAGAAATAATAGTAGATTGAGGGAGAAAACCTATATTAAAAGAACCTACTGGGCGCCTGGGTGGCTCAATGGGTTAAAGCCTCTGCTTTCGGCTCAGGTCATGATCTCAGGGTCCTGGGATCTAGGCCCGCATCGGGCTCTCTGCTCGGTAGGGAGCCTGCTTCCTCCTCTCTCTCTGCCTGCCTCTCTGCCTACTTGTGATCTCTCATCTCTCTCTCTCTGTCAAATAAATAAATAAAATCTTAAAAAAAAAAAAAAAAAGAAAAGAACCTACCACCAGCCTTTCTTAGGAGCACTCTAGCAATGTTCAGCAAAATTTTAAATGTGTACCTTTTGATATAGTAATTCCACTCCTTAGAAATGTATTCTGAAGGTATAATTTGATAAATAAGTAAATAGGCATATGGATTTTTTAAAAAGATTTATTTATTTGACAGAGAGAAACACAACTAGAGGGGGAGTGAGAGAGGGAGAAGCAAGCCCCCTGCTGAGTGGGGGGCCTGATGTGGGGCTCGATCCCGGGACTCTGGGATCATGACTCGAGCTGAAAGCAGACGCCTAACAACTGGGCCACCCGGGTGCCCCGGCATATGGATATTTATTTTAGCTCTACTTATAATAGTTACAAATTGGAAGCAGCATTGAGGTACGTTAGCAAGGGGCTTCTGGAGCCTGTTAGAGTCTAGTGTGTCTCAGAGGGGCAGCGAGCTGGGGAGCTGCTGCGGCTCCATATTTGTCCGTAAAGAGGACAGTGGTTTGTTGCGAACCTACATAAATAATCCCAATGTGTGGGGTTTCATCCTTTCCGGAAGGATGAAACATCAGAACAGTTGACTGTGGTAAGTTACTTCGGTGAGCTGGGATGATTCCAGAACATTTTTTACCTTTCTCTGCTAAGTATTTATAGTTACTTTGTATTTTTTGCACATTATTTTATAAACCAAGATCAAGCCCTGTTTAGTTTGGGAGTCACTTAATATAAAAATAAACAGTTCTGCCCACCTTAGGAGTCTTTGAGGGCTACATGGAACATTAATGTGGTGGTCACAGTAATACTGTAAATGACCAAGAAACTGAATTAAAATTGCAGTTAATTTAAGATAATAAGGAAGTGGGTAGTAAATGCTTTCCGTTAAAAATAGTTGAAATTAGGGACACCTGGGTGACTCAGGTTAAGCATCTGTCTTTGGCTCAGGTCATGATCCCAGGATCCCAGTATCGAGCCCTGCCTCGGGCTCCCTGCTCAGCGGGAAGCCTGCTTCTCCCTCTCTCACTCCCCCTGCTGTGTTCCCTCTCTCGCTCACTCTCTGTCAATTAAATAATTAAAATCTTAAAAAAAAATAGTTGAAATTAAATGGGAATAGATTTAATTTCTCTAGAAAAATTATTTAATGTTCACATTATTTCCTATTAAGTAACAAAGCATTGCCTATTTTTAAGGGTAAAAGAAATTAAGTATTAGTGATTGTTTTAACAAATTGTATAAACAAATTAGATGTTTATTTTCTGTCTTTGCCCTATAATGACCATAGGATACGTCCAGCTTCTAAATGGTTTCTTTCTTCTTTTTTGTTTTAAAGATTTTATTTATTTATTTGAGAGAGAGAAACACAGCCAGAGAGGGAACATAAGCAGTGGGAGTGAGAGAGGGAGAAGCAGGCTTCCCGCCGAGCAGGCAGCCCGATGCGGGGCTCGATCCCGGGTCTCCAGGATCATGACCGGAGCTGAAGGCAGATGCTTAACCACTGAGCCACCCAGGCGCCCCTAACTTCTAACAGCTTGAAACAAGTCATTTCAGGAGCACCTGCCTTTATCACACAGCTACTAGACTCATGTATATTCCCAAAGCAGTTTATTATTTTTAGTGTCAGTACCAGTTGAGGTTGGAATTGGGGTGGGAAAAGCCCCTTTTTGGGGGGCTTATATTCCTGAGATTGGGTTAACCTTGCCTGTGTTTCTATGCTACTTGAATCCTTCTGTGAAGGCTGGGAAGCCGGAGCCGCATACTTTCTTTGCAGAATATTATGTATTTTTCTTTGATAGACTTGAATTTGTATTTAGGGAATAATTCTTTGCCACTTACCCTGCAGGGCTCTTAAAACTTCCTGAGTCTAGATGTTCACTCCTTCCTGTTAGTTTACTGTGTGCTAAATGTCACCCACCATAATGTGATCCTATCCTAGAGCTCCAGGAATGTTGGATTGATTGATTGATTATTTATTTATTTCCTTCCTTCCTTCCTTCCTTCCTTCCTTCCTTCCTTCCTTTCTTCCTTCCTTCCTTCCTTCCTTCCACCCTAGCTTTATTAAGATCTCACGGGCATAGAACATTGTGTAGTGTGTGCCCTTGGTCAGCGAGGCTGTCTTGGTGGTTGCCACAGTAACAGAAGCTGTTTCTGTGTTTGACTAGATTGCTTATGAAGCAATTATTTTCTAGGGCACTGGCAAATCAACTTTAGCCAAGGCAGTCTGTAAGGAAACATCTGACAGATTGGATGCCCATGTGGAGATAGTTGACTGTAAAGCTTTACGAGGTAGGAATATGATAACACTCTACATAAAACCCTTTTTTGCTAGAAAGATGGAAATGTAACTTAATGCTCTTAATTTAATAACTGTGAATATCTGATCTTTAATTTTTCTGTTAGTCATTGAAACTCCTTGGAAATGTAAAACCTTTGGCTTTCTAATATTTTTAGCAAAAAAAATTTTTTTAAAGATTTTATTTATTTATTTGACAGAGAGAAACACAGCGAGAGAGGGAACACAAGCAGGGGGAGTGAGAGAGGGAGAAGCAGGCTTCCCGCTGAGCAGGGAGCCCGATGTGGGGCTCAATCCCGGGTCTCTGGGATCATGACCTGAGCCGAAGGCAGTCGCTCAACCAACTGAGCCACCCAGGCGCCCCTTTAGCAAAATTTTTTAAACTCTCCATACTTGATGGAAGCCCCCTCCTTTTTTTTTTTTCTGGCTGAAAACTTTTTGTAGACTATATATTCCCGGAAATATCAACTTAGGTCATTCTGAAAAAGTTAATATTGAAGATGTACTCTAATGAGTATAAATTATCCCTGAATTGCTAGAGAAACCCTGCATCAGGCGGGGAAGACAGGCTATGGACAGTGAAGAGGGGAACTACAGTTTACCATGTACACTTTTGTACTTTTTAAGTCTACTGCTTTTTACTTTTTCTTTAAAAAAAAAAAAAGATTGGAAGAATTTTACTTTGAGTACCCCTTTTTCTCCCCTTGGCTACCTGTACCATGTTGTTCCAATTAGCCCCATGCTATGCATGTGTTTGTGTAAGAAACTAAGAAATAGCCTTTGAAAAGCCATTACTTCATAGGCTACAAAGGTGGTTTTACAGAGTCTGTCCATCTCTCAGAGTCCTACTTAAAGCTTCATATGAAAGTTTTGTTGTAGTTTTGTTGTAGATCTAAGTAACAGGAACTCTTTATATTTGAATTTGCTTATGAATTTGCTTATGAATTTGCGTATATTCTGTTCTTTGAAAATTAAAAGTTGGCAGTTCACCAGGAAGTTTGAAGCCAGTGTGTGATTCAAATACAGTAACTCCAGGATCTCTGGACAGTTACATTTATGTCTGATTATATCTGAATCTTGATCCCCTACTCTTATTTATGTTTTTCCGTCTCCTTTTATTTTACGGTTTTATTGTATGGCACCTGAAATTTTCTGTGAAATAAGGCCAGGTAAGAATACATACACAGGACTTACAGTAGCATATTCATTTTTTCCATTTTATAAAATTCAGTTCTTTAGTGAGCCCTTTGAGGCTGTATTAATTAGAACCAAGTTAATGGTTAACAGATTTTAGTGATTGGTATATTAACAAAATATGGCTGAAATTTTTATAGTTAAATCAATATTGAGCTTTTCTAATATTCTCAGAAGGGCAATGGAACTTAACAGTCCTGAAGTAACCTTAAAATCATTTCATATCTTCCATATTAAGGAAAAAGGCTTGAAAACATACAAAAAACCCTGGAGCTGGCTTTCTCAGAGGCGGCATGGAGGCAGCCTTCTGTGGTTCTGCTGGATGACCTTGACCTCATCGTCGGCCTGCCTGCTGCCCCAGAACATGAGCATAGCCCTGAGGCCGTGCAGAGCCAGCGGCTGGCACATGGTAATGGTAACCATCTACTTGCAGCTGTAGGCTTTTCTCGTTTGTTAGCTAGCCAGCAGTTTCGGTCTTCATGATACATCTGCTCACTCCAGAAAACGCTATGTTATGTGTTGATTTTAAGGCTTCTGTATTAGTAAAATTGGTAGACGAGTGCATGGTGAAGATTCTGCAACTTCGTGATTAGTCTTTTGAGGTCTTTTCATTCTCCTACCCTGATTAGAAATTGCTCATCGCACACATTTACTCTGGTTTTGTTCACTTGACAGATATTTGTCCAATGCTTGTGTACAGTCTGTATTCTCAAAATCTAGGAACAGAAAGAAAAGTAAATGGATTATTTTCATATGGAATACTGATAATAATAACGGTAGCTACCATGCGTTGAGTGCCTTCTCTGGGCTAGGGGTTGTTTTGTGCTCGACATGCAAATATTCTGCAGATATTCTACAGGTGAATAAATGGAAATTCAGAGATTAAGTCATTGACCAGGGTGGCACAGCTCGGAGATGGCGGGACTTGCCCTGCTAGAGGTGTACGCGGGGCACCGTAGGAGCCCGCAGCTTCAGCTGGGACTGGGAGGGGTGGTAAGGAGTTAGCAGAGAAGGCTGTTGGGGGGGAGCTGGTAACTGCAATTGACTGAATTTTGATGGAGGGGTAGAGATTAGCATGAAGCAGCTTCATGCTAATGAAGAAGCAAAAGAAGCTTGATCCACAGGCAAAGGCACAGAGGTACGAGAAATAGTGGGATGTTAGAGACTGTGGCATGCCGAGCTTAGAATTCACGGAGAGAGCTGAGGGGGAGTGCTGCACCATTTGGCAGCATGTAGCTGCCTCAAGGTTCTTGAGAGCTAGAACAGATAGAAAATGCAACGTCAGTGCCTTGGGTTCTTACAAACTCATGTTCATCTCACAGTTTGAATCCTATAGGATCTGCAAAACTTGTTAGTGTAGTGTTTAATGGAATGCTGTAAGTTTCTAGGTCAGGACTCAGAGACACTTACTAATGCCTCTTTCAGTTCTGACCTCCTAACGGCCAAACCCAGCAAGACCTGGCGTGGAGATTGTTCCAGGAAGTCATAGGACTCCTGTTCAGTTACTTTCTAAAGTCTAAAAGTAAGGAACCACCTAGGCATTATTTTGAGTATACAGACTGAGTGCACAGTACTTCCTCTGCCTCCATTAGACTGGTTGGAGTGGGGCTGATCCTGGGTCCTCAGTAAATCAATCAATGAATGGCAGATTTAATTTTTAGAAGGTATGAAGGATCCATACTCTTTGTACTCTACCTAAAAGCACAACTTTAGGTTATTATTTTTAATGATTGTATGATTTTTAAATTTCATGTTTATATTTACTAAGCTTTTATACTATATTGCTTTATTATTCTAGCTCTGAGTGATCTGATGAAAGAATTTATTTCCATGGGAAGTTTGGTTGCACTGATTGCCACAAGCCAGTCTCAACATTCTCTGCATCCGTTGCTAGTCTCTGCTCAAGGAATTCACATTTTTCAGTGTGTTCATCATATTCAACCTCCTGATCAGGTAATACTCCTTGTGAAGATTGTTGAAATATGTCCTTCTTTATATAAACCATTTTTCAGTTTTACTTTATGTATTTAATGAATTAATTAAATTTATTTATAGTAGGCAGGGCTTGAACTCATGACCTTGAGATCAAGAGTCAGACGCTTAACTGACCAAGCCACCCAGGCACTCCTCATTTTTAATTTTATTAAAGATTTATGGCTTTAAAGTTATGCTTAAGGATATTTAAAAGGTGGCATTTGGTGTATGTTGTGCTTAGATGCACAATTTCCATTTATAACCATCTGAAATGTCACTCTGTATTTCCCAAGGCTTTTTGGAAAACATCATTTTTTTAAATTATTAAAGTTCTGTTATTCCATTTAAAAGGAAACAAAAACCCTACATTCTGAAGGCTTCATTTTCCATTGGTAAAATCTGTAAATACATCCTGGATATTAGAATTTTTTTTTGGTTTATTGGGGGTGTAGTTAGCAAAGTTGTATATATTGAAAAGTGTACAATATGATTTACATATACATTATGAAATAGTTATTGCAATCAAGTTACTCGAACACATCCATTACCTTACATAGTTATCTTTTTTAAAGATTTCTTTTTAATAAGAAAGAGCATTTAGTGAGGAATGCAAGTAGAATTATGAATATGCATATATATTTATCTTTTTCAGCATAAGTAAACTCTGTAATCCCCATGATGTGTCTCACCCATCCCCCACCCACAGTCCCTCTGGTGACCATCAGTTTCTTCTCTGTAGTTAGGAGTGTTTCTTGGTTTGTCTCTTTTTTTTTTTCCCCTTTGCTCATTTGTTTCTTAAATTCCACATAGGAGTGAAATCGCATGATACTTGCCTTCCTCTGATGTATTTTGCTTAGCATTATACTCTTTAGTTCTATCCATGGTGTTGCAAATGGCAAGAATTCATTCTTTTTTATGGCTGAGGAATGTTCCATGTATGTATGGACCACATCTTCTTTATCCATTCATCTGTTGATGGACATTTGGGCTGCTTTCATATCTTGGCCATTGTAAATAATGCTGCCATAGACATAGGGGTGCATGTATCCCTTTGAATTAGTGTTTTTGTATTTTGGGGGGTAAATACCCAGTGGTGTGATCACTGGATCATAGAGTAGTTCTAGTTTTAATTTTTTGAGGAACCTCCTCGGTTTTCCAAGGTTTTCCACAGTGGTTGCACCAGTTTGCATACCCACCAACAATACGAGAGCATTCTTTTTTCTCCACATCCTTGTCAGTAGGTACTGTTTCTTGTGTTTTTGATTAGCCGTTCTGATAGGTGTGAGGTGATCTCCAGATCATTGTAGTTTTGATTGACATTTCCGTAGGGGATTAGTGATGTTGGGCATCTTTTCATGTCTGTTGCCCATCTGTATGTCTTCTTTGGAGAAATGTGTGTTCTGTGTCTTCTGCCCATTTTTTAATTGGATTGTTTTGGGGGTACTGAGTTATATTAGTTCTTTGTATATTTTGGGTACTAACTCTTTATCAGATATGTCCTTTGCAGCTATCTTCTCCCACTCAGTTGGTGGCCTTTTAGTTTTGTTGATTGTATCCTTCACTGTGCAGAAGCTTTTTATTTTGATGTAGTTCAGATAGTTTATTTTTACTTTTATTTACCTGGCCTTGGCAGACACATGTAGAAGAATGTTGCATTGACCAACGTCAGAGAAATTACTGCCTATGCTGTCTTTAAGGACTTTTTTTCTTTAAGGATTTTTATGGTTGTAGGTCTCACATTTAGGTTATGAATCCATTTGAGTTTATTTTTGTGTATGGTGGAAAAAAGCCATCCAGTTTCACTCTTTGCATGTAGCTGTCCAGTTTTCCCCACACCATTTGTTAAAGAGACTATCTCTTTTCCCGTTGTATATTTATTCCCCCTTTGTCAAAGATTAATTGCCCATATAATTCTGGGTTTACTTCTGGGTTTTCTTTTTTCTATTCTTTTTTTTTTTTTTTTAATTTTTTATTTGACAGAGAAACACAGCTAGAGAGGAAACACAAGCAGGGGGAGTGAGAGGGGAGAAGCAGGCTTCACGCAGAGCAGGGAGCCCGATGTGAGACTCGATCCCGGGGTTTGGGGAACATGACCTGAGCTGAAGGCAGATGCTTAACAGCTGAGCCACCCAGGCCTCACTTCTGGGTTTTCTGTTCCATTCCATTGATCTCTGTGTCTGTTTTTGTGCCAGTACCATATTGTTTTAATTATTAACACTTGTAATATAATTTGAAGTCCGGAATTGTAATGCCTCCAGCTTTGCTTTTTCAAGATGCTTTGGCCATGCACCATCTTTTGTGGTTCCATACACATTTTAGAATTACTTGTTCTAGCTCTGTGAAAAATGCTGATAGTATTTTGATAGGGACTGCATTAAATATGTACATTGCTTTGGATGGTGTAGACATTTTAACAGTATTTGTCTTTCAACCTGTGAACATGGAATGTCTTTCCATTTCTTTGTATTGTCTTGAATTTTTTTTATCAGTATTTTATAGCTTTCAGAGTACAGGTGTTTCACCTCTTTGGTTAAATTTATGCATAGATATTTTATTGTTTTGGGACAATTGTAAATTGGATCATTTTCTTAATTTCACTTTCTGCTGCTTCATTGTTAGCATATAGAAATGCAACAGATTTCTGTACATCAATTTTGTATCCTGTGACTTTACTGAATTTGTTACCAATTCATTTATCAGAAGTTTTTTGCTGGAGTCTTTAGGTTTTTTTTTACATGTGGTATCACATAATCTGCAAATAGTGGAAGTTTTACTTCTTCTTTACTAATTTGGAAAACTTTTCTTTTTGTTGTCTGATTGCTATGGCTAGAACTTCCAGTACTATGTTGAATTAAAGTGGAGAGAGAGAAAACAAGACATCCTAGTCTTGTTTCTGATCTTAGAGGAAAAACTCTCAGTTTTTCACCATCGAGTATGATGTTCACTTGAGTTTTTCATAAATGGCCTTTATTATGTTGAAGTATGTTCCCTCTTAGATGTTCTTTGCAAAGGGTTTTTATCATGAACAGATGTTGTACTTTGTCAAATGCTTTTTCTATGCCTGTTGAAATGATCATATGGTTCTTAGCCTTTTTTTTTTTTTTATCCCAATAGGTGGTTTGTCTTGTTTTGTTTTGTTTTGTTTTAAAGATTTTATTTATCCATTTGACAGAGAGAAACACAGCCAGAGAGGGAACACAAGCAGGGGGAGCGAGAGAGGGAGAAGCAGGCTTCCTGCCGAGCAGGGAGCCCGATGTAGGGCTTGATCCCGGGTCTCCGGGATCATGACCTGAGCCGAAGGCAGTCACTTAACCAACTGAGCCACCCAGGCGCCCCTTGTTTTGTTTTTTAAAGATTTTATTTATTTATTTGACAGAGACAGAGATCACAAGTAGGTAGAGAGGCAGGCAGAGAGAGAGGAGGACGCAGGCTCCCTGCTGAGCAGAGAGCCCAATGCGGGCCTCAATCCCAGGACCCTGGGAGATCATGACCTGAGCTGAAGGCAGAGGCTTAACCCACTCAGCTACCCAGGTACCCACAATAGGTGTTTTTTTAAACAAAATTTGACTAAACAGTTGTTTCTTTACCAGCACCAATATTCCTGACCCACTATGATTTTAGTACTCAGTTCTAATGTGCGGGTTTTTCCATCATACCACCAAGCAATTCTCAGACACCAGTTGGGTATCCTAGTCTGGCTCCCTGGTCAGTGAGGAGCTTGCTTCTCCCTCTCCCTTTGCTGTTCCTCCTGCTTGTGCTCTCGCTCTTGCTTTCTTTCTCAAATAAATAAATAAAATCTTAAAAAAAAAAAGTCAGACACCCAACCAACTGAGCCATCCAGTTGCCCCTGAATATCTGTTTAGAAATAAGTTTTATAGGAACAACAACAAAAACGACTCAAAAGGGAACCAAATTTTACGAAAAAGGCTTCTTCCTGAAGAAATAGCAGTCATTTATCAATATATTTTTTTACAACTTTATTGAGGCATAATTGCAGTATTTAAAGTGTATAATTTACTCAGTTTTAACATGTCTATATTATATAATGCACATACCGTATAACATGCAGGTGCCATGAAACCATCACCACAATTAAGATGACAGACCTGTCCATTAGTCCCAAAAGTCTCCGGGTGCCCCTTGGCGATCCGTCCCTCCCCACTGCATCTGCAGACAACCGTCAGTCTCTTTCTGTCAACATAGATGATGTCAACCTGAGTTTGCTGAAAGTGGATGTACTAAAGTTTACATTTGAGTAAAATTAGAAATTGAATTTTGTGTTTTTTTCTTTAGGAGCAAAGGTGTGAAATGCTGCATAATATAATAAAAAATAAACTGGACTGCGAAATAAACAGGTTCAGTAATCTTGACCTGAAACGTGTAGCTAAAGAAACTGAGGGGTTTGTGGCTAGAGATTTTACAGTGCTTGTGGATCGAGCCATACATTCTCATCTCTCTCATCAGAGCATATCCACCAAGGAAGGTACGTGTTCCTATTAAATCCAAAATTTGCAGTCTTGCCATTGCAGACAAAGTTAATGTAGTGAGAATTAAATATATTCTGTTTAGCATAAGCGGATGAGTAGGAAATCAGCATCTCCAGCTAAGATGATCGCATGTTTTGAGGATTCATATATAGATATGACTACCAAAAGAAGTTGTGTTTATTTTTAAACAGAATTAGCTTTAACGACATTGGACTTCCAAAAGGCTCTCCAAAGATTTATTCCTGCGTCTCTGCGAAATGTCAACGTGCATAAGCCTAGGGACCTGGGCTGGGATAAGATTGGTGGATTACATGAAGTTCGGCAGATACTCATGGATACTATCCAGTTACCAGCCAAGGTACTAAAATAAGAGAAAAAAACGAGTACTTACTTCCAGAAGGACCTCTGTGTTGACGTGCCTGCTCTGTTTGATTCAAGAAGTATTTACAGAGTGAGCAAATAAAGGCCAGCACTGTTTTTGGTTTTCAAAAGTATTTGACAAACTCCTCGTCTGTACATAACTTAAAAAGAAAGGCAGGGTGATAGTTACAGTGTGTGTATTTTGATATGAACTGCATAATTCTTGTGTTTTGCTTGAGCCATTCAAAGTATACTAAAGCAAAACGAACTGTCAGCCAGGACTTGAACGGAAACAGGTAGGAATAAGCTGGAAGAGTCATCGAGGTCCACGGAACTGAGGGATTAAGTCCCATTCCAGATTCTGGGTCTCAGTCCTAGAAAGACAAGAGTTAGCAGGCGGCAGAGCCAGGCAGGCGGCAAGATAAAGGGGGCAGAGGTAGATTACTTAGGAGATGGAATGGTACGGTCTGAGTGGTCATGCGTTTGAACCGCAGACCTGCGAGGTGAAGGTCATTGCATGAGATCAGCGACCCATGCAGAGAGCTGAGACATGGGTGAGTCAGGACCTCCGTCACATGCGACTAGATGGCGAGTCCCTGGAAACCGTGGCCAGTGGGCCCCGGACAAATGGAGTGCAGCCCGGGACTGCAGGTTAAGTAAAGCCTGTTGGGAAGCACTTGTCAAATGTGCGCAGAGGCTGTCTGCATGAGGGCTGACTTTGGGGCTTCTCAGGTTGAGTGGAGAGAGAGATGGGTCCGGATTTTGTCAACGGGGGGAACTGAATAGGCGTACCTAACAGAGGAGACCGGGATATTGCTGACATTAGCCTGACTTTTGGCTCACCTGTTCACAAAGCCGCCTTGCTCTCCAGGAATTTAGAAGCAGTCAGTCACCTGGGAGAGCTCACTGTTCTCATTATACATGCTTCTCTATTATTTTTTTTATTCAGTATATTTGAAATATGTAGCTATCATAACTTGCCCTGTGAACCATACAAGGGAAGGCAATATGCTTGTTAAGATTGGTTTTTATTTCCTAAATGTAGTACTTTTAAAACATTTTAAAAAAAGAGGACAAAATGAAAAGAAGTTCAGAGGCAGTTATACACACTTTATGAGGAATGTATTCTGTGGTCCAATTGGTAAAAAATTGGCGGTAGTTCCTTTGACCTTATGTATTGTAGGAACTTTATTTTCTGTCATTATACGGTTAGTAAACCTGGCAGTTACTCTGATCTGAATACTTCTTTCTGTACATTGACTTTGCAGCTTTGTCCTTTTTTTAGATTTGAGCCCTTTGTCATATTTCTGTATTTTTTAGTACCCAGAACTCTTTGCAAACTTGCCCATACGACAGAGAACAGGAATACTATTGTATGGTCCTCCCGGAACAGGAAAAACCTTACTAGCTGGAGTAATTGCACGGGAGAGTGGAATGAATTTCATTAGTGTCAAGGTATGCCTTGCCTTTGTCTTTCCTTTTTTTTTTTTTTTCCTATGGAGGTAAATTTACATAAAGTGGCCAAGTCAGTGACATGTAATGCATTCACAATGCTATGTACTCACCACCTCTCTCTCTCTTATTTCAAAACTTTTTCATCCTATTCTCTGTCCCCCCAGCCCCTGAGAGCCACTAATGTGCTTTCTGTCTAGGGATTTTCCTGTTTTACACATTTCATTTTATAAAAAGAATAGTGCGGTATGTCCTCTTTTGGTGACCGGCTTCTTTTACGGAGTATGTTTTCAAGCTTTATCCAAAAGGTAGCAGGTGCCAGTATTTCAATTCTTTTTAGTTTTTTTGTATTTTTTAAGGTATATATTTTTTTAGATTTTAGTAGAGCACATGCATGTGCATGAGGGGAGGGATAGAGGGAGAGAGAGAGAATCACAAGCAGACTCCATGCTAAGCATAGAACCCGATGTGGGTCTTGATCACATGATGCTAAGACCTGAGCTGAAATCAGGAGTCACTCAACTGTCTGAGCCACCCATGTGCTCTAGTACTTACTTCAGCTCTTTTTGAAGCTGAGTGATATTTCACTGTGTGGGTGTCAGGTTTTTTTATCCATTCATGAGCGGTAGATATTTTCACCTTTTGGCTCTTATGCATAATGTTGCTGTAAACATTTGTGTACACCTTTCTGTCTGTGTGGACATGTTTTCATTTCTCTTGAATAAAGTACCTGGTAGTGTAGTTGCTGGGGCATATGGTAATTCTATGTGGGACTTCTTGAGGCACTGACGATCTGTTTTTCACAGTGACTCATTTTATACCCCCGCCGGCAATGATGAGTACACCTGTTTCTCCATATCCTCGCCTGCACCATTTATATTTCTTGATTGTGGGTTAGTCTCGTATTTGGAAAACTAGTAGCAGCGATCCATCTCTTAGTTAAAGTTGTGTGGGAAGGGGTGCCTGGGTGGCTCACTTGGTTAAGCATCTGACTCTTGATCTCAGGTTCATGAGTTCAAGCCCCACACTGGGCTCCACGCTGGGCTGTGTGGGAAATGGAATAATAAGCCACATCTCTTTTGTAGGGCTGATGCTGTTTTTGCTTAAGGTGAATCTTCATGCATTATCAAGTAGAATCATGTATAAATACTCAGATACAAGAGCAAACCACACCTGAAGGGGCAAGCAAACCTAGAAGACTAGGGGTCAGAGGCCACACTGAGGTAGAAGCTGGATTTTTTAGCTCCGTTCCTTGGTGGCTGTGTTTCCCGCCGTGTGTGCCACCCTGCGCCCGCGTGTGCTCAGGTGTGTGCGGGGATGATGGGGCCGCCTGCAGACGACATTGGGGAGTGCCGCAGCCTGCCACTGGCATGTCCTTACAGTCTGTATCTTACTTTATGCTTTCAGCAACCCCACAACAGTAGTTTACCAAAGAGTGATTAGATTTCAAGGGAAGGGAATCAGTGTACAGTGTAGCTTTATTCAAAAACGATTTAGAATCTGAAAGCCAGTTTAGTATGCAGTCAGGTTTCATAATGACATGATTTTTGGGGGGAGCTGCTTATGTGGTTACCAGCTGCCCTGGCAGTGATGGAGAAACACTATGGCTTATATTTTCCTACCTTTTTCCGGATTTTGGAGTCACTGTGGTTATATATACTCTTCTTTTTTTGCTTGTCACTGAAATGTGGTTTCACTATTTAAAGGAAAACAATCTTCAGGATTAAAGCTTATACATGTTGTTGTGTGTTAGATTGTTCCATTAGGGAAGTCATCTTGTCCCTTTTAGTAAACCTTCAAATAATGGTTTGGGAGGAATTCTCTACAGACACGTTTCAGTCAAGAAAATTCTCTGCAGGTGGGTCAGGGGAGATCCGGGGAGACATGCGTCCAAGACAAGGGCCTGCACTGACACCAGTATGTTGCCTTCTTTGTGATATTTTGCCTTAGTTGTTTCTTGTTATGCTAGTATTTCATGAGATTTCCTAGTCAAATCAGTAGATAGCTCTGTTAGTTGAGTATTAGAAATTCTTTATTGGGGTCACATATGCTGATCAGTATTTGGTCTGTTTGAGGTAACAGTTTTTCACTGGAGATCACTTCAGGGCCTATTCCATTTTGTTTGGTTTTGTTTTTTAAAAGATTTTATTTATTTAAGAGAGAGAGCAAGCAGGGGGAGGGGCAGCTGGAGAGGGACAAGCAGACTCCCTGCTGAGCACGGAGTCCAACACAGGGCTCAATCCCAAGACCCTGCGATCATGATGTGAACTGAAAGCAAGAGTCGGATGCTCAAATGACTGAATGAGCCAGCCAGATGCCCCTGGGCCTATTCAGGTTCTTTTTTTTTTTTATTTAAATTTTTTCTCTTTATTTATGTTCATTTATCTAGCATACTGTGCATTGTTAGTTTTTGATGTAGTGTTCGATAACTGATTAGTTGCATACAACACCTATTAAGTTTTTTAAAAGATCCCAGTTTAAGGAAAGACTGTCCTCATTATTGATTTTTGTTAAAAGTTTTGAAAGTTTTTCAGTTGACTTTTAGAAAAGATGATCTGTTCTTCACCTTTTGTCCAAATACATTGGTTTCAGGAATTGAGGATGCTGATTAAAATAATTCCTGTCTCATTACACATTTTTTGGAATCTCCACAGCTTTGAGAGAGATGGAATATTTTCCCTTTTTAAACCATTCATTAGTAAACAATTATTCAATATTTACACAGCAGATGCTGTTGTTGGCACTGAGGATTTAGTAGTGAATAAAGCTGCCTTTTTGGCGCTCACATTCACTATAGAATGTAGCATCAGCTGGGGGTCAGTGGGGGTTGGCAACCAGGCCTTTCTGAGGATGTGGCATTCTCTCCAAGAGCTGAGCCATGAGACTGGGGACAGACACAGTGGGCAGGGGAGAACCAAGGTGTAGAACCCGTGATAGGATAGGTAATTCCAGCCACGCAATTTTTAAAATGTATTTGAGACACCTGTTTGATATTCATTTTTAAAGAATTTTATTTCAGTTCTCATTTAATTTTATCTTACCCAATAGGGGCCAGAGTTACTCAGCAAATACATCGGAGCAAGTGAACAAGCAGTTCGGGATATTTTTATGAGGTTGGTTCCTTACGAGTATTTTTTAAGTAACAGACACTGAGTTATTAGTGTTTTTTGGTCTTGTTTTTTTTTGGACAACTGATGTTTAAAAATCTGAATTTATGTGGATTACTAAGCTTGAGAATTGTTTCTCCAACTACAGTTAAATATAACATTTTTGACATTAATTTTGAAAATTAGTTTTATATTTACAATAGAAATATTCATGAAATGCTGGAAGAAAATCCTAAGTGGTTATTCAAAGGAATCTCCAAGTACTCCAGATTCAGTTGGCCACATGCAGTGTTAATTTTTGTAAGGGATATAAAGTAAGAGATATAAAAATAAACTATTTATTATGGCATTTATATAAAAATAAAGAAACTAGTATTTAAGAATGAAAGTAAGATTTTAAATTCAAAAGCTATTTTGTGTCATTTTAAAATTTCATAAAATATGCAGTTAGAATATTATGTCCATATATTTTTTTAAATGAAATGAACTCTTGTATATCCACCACCCAGTTTAAGCAACAGAACATTCCCAAGAAAGCATTATACAGATAAACGCAGTCACCACATGGTGACAAATTTACCGGGAAGGTACTACAATTCTAAAATTGTGTGTATTCAGTAAGGTAGGCTTCAGAATATTGAAGGCAAAAATTGATAGAACTGCAAGGAGAAATGGATACATCTACCTTCATAGTAGAAGATTTTCATAGGTCTCAGAATATTAAACAGCATACTCAAGACTGATCTAAGCATATGTAGAGCTGGAGAATGAATACAGTCTTTCTAAGCACACCTGGATATTTTTTTAAAAAAATATTTATTTGACAGAGAGAGATCACAAGTAGGCAGAGAGAGAGGAGGAAGCAGGCTCCCTGCTGAGCAGAGAGCCCGATGTGGGCCTCAATCCCAGGACCCTGAGATCATGACCTGAGCTGAAGGCAGAGGCTTTAACCCACTGAGCCACCCAGGCACCCACACCTGGATATTTTTTGAAAAAATTGGCACTGTGGGCCATACGTAGCCACAGTAAGTTTCAAAGACCCAGTTTACTGCAAATAAGGGTAATACATACACGCTGCTTTCCTTAAGGATTTGCTATAAAGATGTAAATAAGTACATATATGTACATACATATATACAAACACAATTACTACTTTGCCTTATTCAAATGCAAAATAACTAAAGCCTTTTTCAAATAGGAAATACTGTTTGTTTTTCCCAGGGCGCAGGCGGCCAAGCCCTGCATGCTGTTCTTTGACGAATTTGAATCCATCGCTCCTCGGAGAGGCCATGACAACACAGGGGTCACAGATCGCGTGGTTAACCAGTTGCTGACTCAGCTGGACGGAGTGGAAGGCTTACAGGGTAACGACTGTAAATATAGAAATATCTTATTGTAAAATAATTTCACCAGGACTTAAGAATATTCCACTCCCCCACCCCCAGGTGTTTATGTACTGGCTGCCACGAGTCGCCCTGACTTGATTGACCCCGCCCTGCTGAGGCCTGGCCGACTTGATAAATGTGTATACTGTCCTCCTCCTGATCAGGTGACAATCTCATATTCAGTTGAAAACCCAGCAAATGCTTCACTCTTGCCTCGTGAGCTTTACTGGTGATAGCAGTTTTCCTTAGAAGAGCAGCTGTAGGCAAGGCCTTAGTCACAGATTCCGAATCAGATGGGAAGCCCAGCCATTGCCCTGCAAGTCTGAAAGCTTATAGTCTTTCACTGCTGGCCAGTTGGAAAAAAAAGAAAGGAAACTTAGTTTCGCATGTGCACACTCCCTGTGTCCAAAGATCACACACCTCATCCCGGCAAGACTTTGAGAATCAAGCCCATGACTAGTGAGCGTCCAAGCAGGTTACAGAGAGGTAAGAATTTAACTGTTCCTAGTCTGTTGTCCCACCTCTTGTCCCGAAATTTACAGACTAATGAATATGTCACCTGTAGGTATTACTTATTTTTTTTCTTTTGAAACGCTTTCTGGGCTTATTAGCTAAAACCTAGAAAAGCAGCACAGTCTGAGTAAGAAAGGATTTACACTGAAGGGAGAATAATGCTGATTCTCATTTATTTTCCTCTGTCTCGTCTGTGAGGGAAAAAGCTCCAGAGGAGAGAGAGTAGGTTAGTGGTACATTTTTCAGCTTGTAATGCTTATTAGAAATAGTTTGTAAAAATCATTTAACACAGTTTAAAATAAAATCTAACTTCATTTTATTCAGTTATTTTGTTTTTTTTTCCCTTAGGTGTCACGTTTTGAAATTTTAAATGTTCTCAGTGACTCTCTACCTCTGGCAGATGATGTGGACCTTCAGCACGTGGCCTCAGTGACCGACTCCTTCACGGGGGCTGATCTGAAAGCTTTACTTTACAACGCTCAGCTGGAGGCCTTACACGGACGGCTGCTGTCCTCTGGGCTCCAGGTCAGTCGTGGCAGGAGGGCGGCGTTGTGGTGACGTAAGAGGATCAGAGCAGTTTAGTGTCAACCTTAAGAAATCGTGTGTTTTAATAGCCTTAGTAAAATTACAGAGAAATTCACCTGTCGTCAAGTGGTCCACCCTTAGAATGCTGGTTCTGCAGAGAATCTGTAATTAGAATCTATTTCTTTACTGTTACCTTACTGCTGGTATAAATGTTGCTGAATGGAAGGATGTTAGCTCAGTTGGGATATCATGAATTAGATAATATAAACAAATATTTTTGCTTTATACTTTAAAAAAAAGAGTATTGATTTTGAAGCTCAGGTTGTCCCGAACTGGCCCACAGGAGCTGTGTGTGGATGGCTTCTGCGTCCTCCTCATTCTTTGATTACTGACTTGATTCCTGATGGAACAAGGTAGTCTAGGTTTATCTTACACTTTCTTTACCCCAGACCTAACATCAGCCTTTCCTCTCAGGATGGTATTTTAGTTTTTGCAGCAGATAATTTGACTTCTGCTACATTATAGATTTTTAGGAAGGGTTTTCCTGTGTACTTCCCGCCCCCCCCACATTTGGTTGGAGATTCTCACAGGGCCTAATGTTCTAAATCAGATACAGTCAAGTTTTTGCTATTTCTTTTGGCTAGGCGACTAAAGCACTCTACCCTCTTCACTAACAGAAAATGTGTTTACTTATAAAACACTGGAATGATAAAGCCCTGTATCACATGGTTGCTTCATCATTTCAGAGTTGAAAGACAGTCATACAAATAAAATGCAGAGGTTTGAATCCTAGCTTTGTCATAGAGCTTTTGGGGAGATAGTAAATTATGTACACATTCTGTTATTTTATTAGAGAGAAAAAGACAGGAAAAGAGGGAACCCAAGCAGGAGGAGTGGGCGAGGGACAGGCAGGGTCCCTGCGGAGCTGGGAGCCCGATGTGGGGCTAGATGCCAGGAACTTGGGATCATGACCTGAGCCGAACGCAGATGCTTAACAACTGAGCCACCCAGGCGCCTCTATTTTAATAATTATTATATGCCTCAGAACCAGTAGAATTAGAATTTATCAGAGCCCAAGTCTGGTTCAATGCATGTTTCCTGAGGGCTGGTTGTTTTCTTCTCTAAGCGCTGCTCCCGGGCCGCGCCGCGCCGCCGGTGAGGATCTGCAGTGCTCTCTGGACACGTCCCACGGTCCCACAGCTGACCTCGTTCGTCACAGAATCATAGGAACAATGGCTCATACGGCATTTGCACAAAAAGCATTCAGCTGGTGCCTGACTCGCAGGACTGTTGTGGTGTGGGTGTGGGAGAGCTGGGACACCTTTGTCATTTGTACCCTACAGGCTGGTCTGAGGCGATCACAGGACACAGGGTGGACAAGAACCCTGTTCAAAAACAAAGTTTTTGAAAAATGCCTCTTACCCTGGTCTGTTACGATGCCCTCTGTGTAGTTTCAGAGTTGCAGGTTACTCAGATCTTTACAACCATTGTCTTTTTGTGTGTTTCAGGATGGAAGTTCCAGCTCCGATAGTGACCTAAGTCTGTCGTCAATGGTTTTTCTTAACCACAGCAGTGGCTCTGACGATTCGGCTGGAGATGGGGAATGTGGCTTGGAGCAGTCTCTGGTTTCTCTGGAGATGTCCGAGATGCTTCCGGATGAATCAAAATTCAACATGTACCGCCTCTACTTTGGAAGCTCTTACGAATCAGAACTTGGAAACGGAACCTCTTCTGACCTGGTATCTTGGGCCTTTGTATAGTTGTGATGCGTAAAGCTGTAGGTTGGTGAACAGGCTCCTATCCAGCCCCACCTGTGCCTTCTGGGTGGTTCTTCAGTAAAGTAGTCTTGCTTTTCCTTTCACAAATTAGCCATTTCATCCCGCACTGTAAGGACTGTGAGGCAGAACTCGTAGCAAAAAGGAGCCCGAGTAGCCGGAGTGGTGACAACCCTTTGGTTTCGTGGGGGTTTAGCTCCCTTCGTGAGTGGTTTTAAAACATCTTTATAAGAGAATGTAATATAAAATGGATCTGCTATCATTAAGATAGTTGAAGATAATGAGAAATTTGATGTAATGGTGCAACAAGGAAAACGTTTAGATGTCAGAGAGGCAGTATCCTTGCTTTTCTAAATTAAAATAGCATTTAACACCTATCCTTCCAATATTAACAGTGGTTCACTGCTACTTTATCAGTACATTTTACGTATAGTTATAGTTTTGGTTTTTGCCTATCTGCTTTATTCAGGTCTGTAATCTAAAAGTGAACCATTTTTGTTCCCAAGAATAGTAGGCCCTTGGTTGGGCTCCAGTCGTCGTCGTATGTTTCTTGACTGCAGCTGACCCAGAACCTTCTCGTATGACTTCATTTGGCTGAAAACAAATAAGGCACATCTGGAACCTACCCCAGGGCCTTAGTGTGGTGGACTTACTAACAAAACATTAAAAAACCCTTGTGGCAGGTCTGCTGCACGAGAAAGATGAACGTATTTTGAACATGCTTAATTTCAGTTAATTAGATGTAAGCATATCCATGTTAAGGTTTTATTACTTAGATTTTTAATTTGATCCTTGATACATATGTCCTTTTCTCCCGCTCTTTTCCTCCCTCCTCTCCTGGCCACACTTAACCACCGCAGAGCTCACAGTGCCTGTCTGCACCGAGCTCTGTGACGCAGGATTGTCCTGGAGTTCCCGGGAAGGAGCAGTCGCTCTCCCGCCCGCCGATGTTGCGGACAGCCTCACAGGAGGGTTACCAAGAACTCACCCAGGAGCAAAGAGAGCAGCTGCGGGCAGAGATCAGTGCCATCAAAGGCAGATACCGAAGCCAAAGTGGAGTATGGCTTGTCTCCCCCCACCCCCGTGACCGTTGTAAAGACTGTCAAACTTGTTCTTCCTTTTTTTTTTTTTTTTTTATTTGACAGAAACAGAGCCAGAGAGGGAACACAAGCAGGGGGAGTGAGAGAGGGAGAAGCAGGCTTCCTACTGCGCAGGGAGCCCAATGTGGGACTCGATCCCGGGTCTCCGGGATCATGACCTGAGCCGAAGGCAGTTGCCCAACCAACTGAGCCACCTAGGCGTCCCTCTTCCTTTTTTGATGTGTATTTCTGTCAGGGAATGAGCTCTGTTTATAAACACATTAATCAAATGGTTATGGGCATCCTGCCTCGAAACAGTTTTTAGTTATCTTAGGAGAAAGGGAATGTATGGTCTCCTGCAAAATGGGCTGTGGCTCTGCCCATCACAACGCTGAGTTAACCTTGTATTTTTTTATTTAAGGAGGATGACGCCCTTCACCAACCAGGACCTGTCAGAACCAGTCTGGCAATCAGCCAGTCACATTTAATGGCTGCGCTCAGTCACACGAGGCCATCCATTAGTGAAGAAGACTGGAAGAATTTTGCTGACCTGTAAGTACCGGATTCTGATTCTCAGTAGAGAGATGAAAAGTTTAAGTGAATGGTCAGCTGTAAGGTTATTTATTTTAAATATGTAAAGGCCCTTTCAAAACAAAACTTCGAGTACTGAAGTCAAAAATGAATTGTCACTATCTAGTTCACTTGATTTATAATGAACTCATTTAATTTTAAAAACTTTGTTAAAAGCTCAGATGGTTTGCCAAAAATATACCTGGTTTGCTTTCTTTTAAATACATTCAAATTCATTCACTGGTGGACTGTGGTTCACACACATTTGGATTTATAGGCTTCTTGCAGTTGTCTCTAGACCCATAGACTAGGGACCATTCTAGGTCAAGGATTTAACAATTCAATACAACAAATGCTTATTCCTGGTCTTTAGAAGTTACAACTCTTTCTTATTGTTTCATTTTGCAGTACTTGAGGTGGGCAGGTTTGTGTACATTGTAAGGGCGGAAAAATTTTCCTTTCTTCCCTTTGTCCTTGGACTGGTCTAATGATTGACAGAAGGTGGTAACATGAGAAAAATAGGGCACCTGGGTGGCTCAGTGGGTTAAAGCCTCTTACTTCGGCTCAGGTCATGATCCCAGGGTCCTGGGATCGAGGCCCACATCAGCTGTCTGCTCAGCAGGGAGCCTGCTTCCTCTTCTCTGCCTGCCTCTCTGCGTGTCAAATACATAAGTAAAATCTTTTTTAAAAAAAAATGAGAAAAATAATTTCATACATACAGGAGCTCCCCTAAAGTTAGGAAACTCAAAGGCATCCAGGCTGCTAGGGTTTAGATGCCGCTCTGAGCTAAGGAAAGAGACAGGGGCCTGGGGCAGATGAGAAGAGCAGATGTTTGCCCTGCAGTGAAAAAAAGTCCTCTCTGGTAAATAGGGACTCTGCACCAGCAAGAAGGCTACCTAAATTCATCGAGGTAGTTAAGGGAGATAAACTTTTCCCGAGTCTGCTGGGTCAGCTCCACATAGTGCACGTGCCAGAGTGGCCCATTGTGCGGGGGTGGGGTGGGGCGGGTGCATACTCTACCCCCAAGGACACATTCTTCTGTATTTATCATAGAAAAGTCAGAAAACAGAATAGGAAAACAAATTTCCCATATCCCCCTCCCACCAAAGCATATATTTATGCTTAGTTTTTCACAAAAGCCACTTTGCACCTGGTGCTGTATATACAGCTTGAACACTCTTCCACATTGTAATGTTACTTTGTTCTTAATGTCATTTTATAGAATGGCTATGCCACGATTTCCAGCATTTGGATTTTAAAGTTGCTTCCGGGGTTTCACCATTACCCCAGTGACCGGTGTGCTAATGAACATCCTTGGAGCTGAAGGTTTTCGCACACAGCCTCAGCAGTCTCACTGAGGCTGAGGCAGGGTTGTTAACGTTTTAAAGGCTTCTTACCTTGCAGACGCACCGCACAACGCCGCACACTGAGAGGCGGGTTTCGCCAGCACCCTCCCTCACACCGGGCACAGTGTTCTCTCTCTAATCTTGGCCAGTGTGCTTGGAGAGAAATCTTGTTTACATTTTTGATTCAAACAGAAAGGGAGAAAGGGAATGTATGTCCCTGCCGTGTGTATTTTCTCTTTTCTAACTTGTCTCTTTATCCCCTTTGTCTCTTTTTTGATTGGAATGTTCAACTTTCAAAAATAAAGCACTCTAATTTGTTATTTTCCCCCAGTTATTTCCCTTTTGTTAAAATATAATCTGTTTACAGTTCCCTGTCTTTTGTAAAATTTTAGCACTTACATGTATTAAATATTATCTGTCATTTTTTTAAGGTATGAAAACTTTCAAAATCCAAAGAAGAGAAAAAATCAAAGTGGAACAACGTTTCGACCTGGACAGAAAGTAACGCTAGCATAAAAGGTGCTTGTGAGTTTGTTCTTGTAACAATAAGAAGGGGGTCTGTAAAATTCTTTTTAACAAATTAAGTCAAGCTATAAAACTACAGATCGGCACACCTCTGGCTGTGTAATAATCAAGATTCCATGAAATTAATATTGTAGAGTTGGGATATTTAACAGATTCTGTAACTTATTTCCTATCTCAATTAAATCCTTAGTTATGGTCCAAATGGTGTAACTAAATTTTTTTTTCTCATCTGAAGAAAATACATTTCTTAGAACTCACATTTTCACTATCTTCCTTGCATTTGGAAACTCTTGGCTTGGCAACTGTGACCACTTAGAAATAAAATATCCTATTCTTCTATTGGAACCTGTAGACTTCACCCACAGTTCAAGTAAGTGTAATTATTCCCTCCACTAGAAACGAGATCACGTGCCCCGAATCTACACCCTGCAGCCCCCAGGCCAGGTCCTGGAATGCTGCCCCTTCCTCCCCTGCGCCATCATGGTCTTGCCCGGATGTTCTCTAGTCGCCGAACCCAATGCAAATTCAGCCACCAGCACAAACCAGGTCTAGTAATGCAGTAAGTGGAAAGAAAGAGGGAGAAAGGTGAAATACAGAAATACATGGAACAGCAAAGAAAAATGTCCTCTCAGCAGCTAATCCTGAGGCCGGGGTGAGGAGTTCCAATTAACCCCCTTTTGCTACTCACTCGGTGTTCCTTGAGGCCAGCCAGCACCGCCATGGGTCAGAGTCCATTCCCAGGTGAGATGGTCTAAACCTTCATTCCAGTCTGAGCCATTGGTGGCCTCTTACCACGGAGATCTTCCATAACTCTTAACTATATTCAGCACTACCACCAGGTTCCAAGCACACTCCTCCCATCCCGGGCTC
>PITA01012094.1:0-63619 GCA_004023965.1 Spilogale gracilis | reverse complement strand
AGTCTGACTTCTCCAGGGCCTCCCCTCCCAGGCCCAAGCACGGAAGGCTCCCAGATTCCACATTCTGTTCCTTCCCTGTAACCCCTGGTATTTCGAGATCTCCCTGGATATCTCCCCCAGGGAGTGCAAACTTAACCTCTGCCGAGCTGAACTCACCATCTTACCCCCCCAAATTCAGCTCTCCTCAGTATTTTTTTTTTTATAAATATTTTATTTGTTCGACATTCAGAGAGAGAACATCCAGGGGGAGCAGCATGGGAGGGGAGAAGCAGGCTCTCTGCTGTGCAGGGAGCCCAATGCGGGGCTCGATCCCAGAATTCTGGGATCATGACCTGAGCCAAAGGTAGATGCTTACCCGACTGAGCCACCCAGGTGCCCCTCTCCTCAATATCTCTTATTGAAGTGCATTATGTTCCAGCCAGTGCCCAAGCCAGATGCTCAGATGACATTCTAGATTCTTCTCTTCTTCTAGCATCAAAAGTTTATTAACTTATTCATTCATTTGCTCAATAAAAATTTGCATGTGCGCCAACTAGGTAACATGCGGTGCTCTGGGCACTGAACGTTCAATAACAAATGAAACTATATCCTTGCTCTCATAAAGATCTCCATCTAGTTGGGGAGACCCACAGAAGTGCCTTAAAGAAAATCAAGGTGGCGGAGGCATAGGGAAGACTGTGGGGATGGGGGTGGTCAGTAAGGGCCCTCCCCTGAGCTGACATCTGAGCAGAACCTAAGAGCAGGGAGGGACCGGGACAAGAGGGATCTGGACAGAGGGAAGGGGAAGGACAGAAATGCTGAGGCAGGAGTAGCCTGGCGCAGCTGGAGGGGAGCAAGCAAGAGAGGGGCCGTGGGGAGCAATGTCAGAGAGGCAGAGTTCGCGGCGGGGCACAGGAAAACCTGGACTTTTATCCTCGGTGTGACATGAGAACCTTGGAGGAAGTGAGCCAGGGCCATGGCCTCAGGGGATGGGCATTCTGGAAGGACTGCCCTGACCTCAATATGTGGGAAGAAAAGAGCAGACGCAGGAGACCAGTTAAGAGGCTCCCGCAGCTGCCCAGACACCAAGTCCTGCCCCAATTTCCTTTCCTGGCTAATGCCTCCCTCCAGTTCTGGCTCCTCAGCCTCTGCCGTGGTTGGGCACTTGCCACCTCGTACCTAGACCGTTTTTACCATAGAGCCACTGCTCTAATCCAGCCTGCTTGCAGCTGCCAGAGTGATGTCTCCAACCTGCAAGTTGGTCTGGACTCTCTCCCGCGTAAGACCCTGTGCTCACCGCCGCACTCGGGATATAAGCCCTCACTGGAGCTTGCAAGCCCCTTTCCCAACTACCTCGCCGCCTCCTCCCACCCCACCAAGTTTCGGCCACGCTGTATTTTGGGTTCCATTCAGTGCCAAAGTCTTTGTACCTCAGGGTCTCCACACACTCCATTCCCCTAGCCTGAAATGCTCTTCCTCCTCATTCTTCATCGGCGCACCCCCGTTTATTCTCAAGTCAAGGTTAAAATGTTATTGTCCATCTTAAATGTGGGACCCACCCCGGTCCCACATTTAAAAACTATGGGTCTTTCCCACATCCACTTACTCGATTTTACTTGACACTAACCTGGAGAGGACAGGAAGTACAAGTGTTTCCCGCTACCGTCTATCTAGCACAGAGCACAGAGCGCAGTCCTCGATCATAGTTCTTGAATGAACAGATGCTGTCGTTCTTCAAGTCAAAATGCTGCCTTCTCCATAAAATCTTAACGTTCCAGCATGGCTGACCAAGGAATTCACAGTCTCCTCCCAGCTTTACCTGTAACTCCCAGCCCATCCAAACCTCACACTCCCAGGATTCCCAGCTCTGTGCAGTTCCCTTTAAAACACTATGCTTCTGTCATCCTAGGGCTTTGTATACACTCTCCCCTCTTCCTAGAAGACCCTTCCCCTCTTGAGTGCCTGTAAACACGGGCAAAGATTCACTGAGTCCCTACTTCAGGCCTGGGCACCTGTGGCAGTGAACGGTGGACAGTCGGATAGAAACAAGATGAGTAAATCAACCAAGAGTGGGTGATAAGTGGTGAGGAAAGAGGGCAAGCAGGAGAGCAGGAGAGCTGGTGGCAGGGGGAAGACCTTACCAAAAGAACCACTAGGCCAATCTCCTGTCAGCCATGGGGCTCTCGTGCAAAACAGGGCCGTGGGCAAAGGGGATGCGGGCGCCAAGGCTGAAGAGCGTGTGATGAGGGGGACTGGTGTGGACGCCTTGCAGGCTCCCAGGAAGAGAGAGGCAGAGAAAGAAGGGTTAAAGAAAGCACCCGGAGAAAAGAAGTCCAAAAATCAGAACCAAGAGCGAGTAGGGCCCTCTGAGCCCAAGGAAGAAAGTTTCAAGAAGGAAGAGCAAAGAGCCAAGTGCTGCAGATGTTGGGTGAACTGAGGTCAGGGACGACCTGTTTGTTGAACTTCCCGAAGCTGTGCTGTAGAGGGAAAAAGGAACCAATAAGAATGAGAAAGGAGCAGCAGCAGATTCCGACCACTATTCAAGGGGTCCTCATAGACACAGGAAGGCGGAAGTTCCTGAGGCAGAGCAGGGCTGAGGCAAGGTTCTATAGGATGAAGGAGACTGAAGTTTGCACACGGAGGAAGAAGCCAGACCAAAGGGAAATGCCAAAGGCTGGGGAGAGTGACTGGTGGGGGGAGATTCACCCCGAGGGGAGAAGAGAACCCAGGAGGGGGTTCTGGCCTGGTTGCTGGGATTGCCCCGATATTCACTCACAAGCTCCAGGACTTCCAAGCTCTCTTTTCCTTCCCAGAGGCGGATCCAGAGACATCTTGTCTGCAGTCTGCTCTCGAAAACTACTCTACCGCCCATTTTATCGGGGCAGGCCCTCTGGTCAAAGCCCGGGACACAGGCGCACAGTTTCTCCAGCTCGTACTTCCGCACCGCCTCCAAAGGCATTAGTCGTGACAGGAAACTCTTAACAGGTAACAAATAAAGCCACGCGGGGAAGTTACAGAGTTTAGGAATTCTACGACATTCTTACAGGCTTTGCTCCTAATCTCTCATTCCTGTTCCCTTACTGGACAGAGCTCCCTAGTGCATCCTCCTTGCAGAAGGGAAAGCCATGCAACTAGGAAGGCAACCGAGGCAAATCAGGCAGGACGACTGGCGCCCCCTACGGGAAAGCAGGTAACCTGCATTTCAGAGGTCCCTCAGACTGGATGATGTCTGTTCGGGCGAGAATTTTCTGACAAGGTGTAGTCCAGTATGATGGCTCCTGCTCTCTTTGAGTCGGATGGCTGCACTCTGTGGGGACGGAAAATAGGAGCAGGTGGCTGAATAGAGGGGTGTGCTGCTTGAGTGGGAATTTCAGGGTTCAGAGATGAAAGCAGCAAGCAGAGAGACAGGAAAGATGGATGCGACTGCAGGTATCCTGCACAGGCATTCCCTACAGACTTCTGCTGCATTGCGGTTAAGGTATAAAGTCCGCAGAAAGCCTCAAAGACGAATGGGTTTGTTTGTTTATATATTCATTCATACACCCATTTTCCCCCCGTGGTTTCCCGTATATTCCCAATATTGTGCAGCTATCAACTATCGAATTCCAGAACATTTTCATCACTCCCAGAAGAACCCCCAAATCCATTAGCAGTCATTCCCCATTCCCCCTTCTCCCCAAGCCAAAATCCGTCATTTCTAAGGCCTGCCTAGGATAATGCTGCCACATTCAAAGGCAGAGCACTCATTAGAGAATAGAACATTAGAGAGCAGCCACGAGAGAGGTGGTGAACATCAGTTCCCTGTAGAATCTGGCGGGGGCCTGGAGAGGCTAAGCCGAGTAGAGGCCCTGTCTAACAACCTCCCCCTGAGACTGGAGCGAAGCAGTAAGGCTCATCTAACTGAAGAGCATGGGCTCCTGTTACTCTGGACTTGGGTCAGCCCCGTAAGGAGGCCCTGACAGCCACGGAGAAGTCTGGACACAGGCTGCCATGTACCTCATAAGGGCAGAAGTGACTGTGGGACACGGGCAATGGGCTACAGCTCATGGAAGAACATACAGGATGCTCAGGGGAAGGGTGGTGACGCCAAGGTGACCGCTGTCACTCAGTCCCTCGGGTAGGCTCACGTGCAAGACAAGACTTGTTCTGGAGCCCACAAGAGGCACACACAGGACGAAAGGAAGGAAAACTGCAGCAGGAGAGCTACATTTCGGAGCACGATGGGGAGGGGCTTTCTAACGGCAAGGCCGAGCGGGCTGCCAGTAGGGAGAGAGCTAAAATGCAGTCTGGACAGTCAGTAGGCGGCTGCCGTGGAGGTCACATGAAAACCAGAGGGTGATGTGACGACCGTGGCTCTCCCCACGTGAGGGCTGAGGTCAGCTGGGAGATGCGTGCAGGTGGTCTGTTAAAGTGATCAGCCACAGGAGGGTGTGATTTGCTGCCTTGAGATTCTGGGTTATCTTTATAACACCGCTCTTGTTCACTTGCACTTTTTCAGTATTTTCTTGAGCAAAAGTGGATTGTTCCATGTTCAAGTAGCGGGCGGGGTCATGCCCGTGGGAATGTTCTACTCAAGTGTATTTTTAAGCTCCAGGAGGCAGGGACTTGGCAGGCTAGATGGCTGGTAGACCGGCTTCCAGAGCTGACATTCCTCGAGGGGAGGGCGCAGCCCCTCCTCAGTCGGCTGACATAATCCTGACATCCCCGAGAAGAGGAGTCACTGCCTTTCCACACAACGGATCTGCAGGCTGTACGGGCTAAGTGTCACACCTACAGAAGATACTGGACACAGGTCCCCAGGGTACATCTTAACTCTACAGAATGGGACAGTTAAGTTGCACCTGTCGGAGGGTCTCATTTGCACACAGCAGTCATTCAGATGATTCCAATAGGTCCAAAGGAAAGTCTGACCTCTATATTTTCTTTAAATAAAAATGGTTACAGGTGAGGTAAATAGGCCCAGAAAACATTATTTGCTTCTTAAAACATTAAACATTTTTTTCCTCTAAGCAAAGTTGACATTCAGGTAACTAACGGAACCCGAACACTGTCAACCTCACCCCAATCAAACTGGGCTTGACTATCGCTTTTCATCCCCCTGGATAAGAGCCTTGGCAGGAGCTCGTGTCACAAAGGCCAACCGCAGAAGTGCCACCATAAAACTGCGTGACTGACCCACTCCAGCCTTTCCAGATTCTTCCCTGCCTCCTTCTCCGTGCCCTTTTCCTGCTGCTCTGCCCGAGACCAGACGCCAGTGACCCCTCTGGAACGTAGGAACCGCTAAGCGGACGGAAGGTATATGATCACCTGGCGCCGGGCGCTACTGGGCAGCCTGTGACTTCCGGCACCTCATCATTTTTTTTTTTTTATTACAAAACTTTTTTTCATCACGGAACTATTACTACCACTTTAATAAACATTTGGAAACTAGAAAAAAGAGAAAAATCACTTAGGATCCCATCATCCTAATAAAATCGCTATTTGCATTTTGGTGCATCATCTACTGTCCTCCAGGGCTCTGTGTGTATGTGGTTCTACGGACTACATACATTTAACTTGTCTGTACCCTCCACCTCTGGAAAGGAAGGGGGACAGCCTAGATAAATGTGCACCATCAGACAGTCAACTCCGTATAGACAGTCTCTCCCAAACCAGCTTGTCCTCTTGCCGCCCTGGATTCTCACTTATGAACCCCATCTCCCCATCACCCAGGCTGAAACTTGGGCTCCGCCCTCTCCCTCGGCCTCGACATCCATTCCCACTGACCCTTCTGTGTCTTGTCACACCCGCCCCCCCGCCCTCCTCAGCTGCCACCGCCAGTTCCGACCCAGTTCCCTGACAATGCTTCTCTGCCTCTACTTCCTCTCCTTCATCTTGTACTGCTAAATTACTTTTCTTATTTTGACTGCCTTCCTCGAACAAGAGATTGAAGACAACTGGTTTTCAATTTTCTGGCACAGAACATTCTTGCGCTGGACATTTACAAATGTGTACCATTTGTCCCCCATCTACTTTTCCTGCCCTATCTTTTGTCACTTCCCTCCCAGAAACCTCTGCCAGTAATCTGCTACCCTAGATAGGAGACGTAGTGTGCAGTGCATAGAGTGAATGGGGCAGAACACGTGCCTGCTCTCTGGGGTCCCTGCGAGAACACCATGCGAGGCCAGCTGAGATGCGGTGACTGGTGTCCGACCTTGCCCTTGGCCATTAACAGCTATAAAAGTGGACAGATCAGGGGCGCCTGGGCAGCTCAGTCGTTAAGCCTCTGCCTTGGGCTCAGGTCATGATCCCAGGGTCCTGGGATAGAGCCCCGCATAGGGCTCCCTGCTTGGCGAGAGGCCTGCTTCTCCCTCTCCCCCTGCTTATGTTTCCTTTTTCACTGTCTCTATGTCAAATAAATAAAACCTTAAAAAAAAAAGTGGACAAAATAAACGAAACAGCTGTTTTCAAGCATTAGACTCCGAACAGAACACGGCCGCGAACCTGGAGCAATGGGGAATACAGGAAGTGAGGTTCAATGTCACCTGGCTTCCTGCCTGGGAACACTTTTCATGCTAGAGGTCGCACAGAGAGTGACACGCTCAAGCCTTTGCACTTAGTAAATATTGCTCAGAAGATGAGACACCAACCCAGCATTTGCTTAAGTAGGCTGCTCACATTCTGGATCTTGAAAATCTGTAATTGCTCCAAAATTTCTAGGGGACCTTTTCCCTCCTTAATGTTTCTTTCAATTTTTTTTTTGTTGTTAAAAATACTGAGCAACCTTGCCTACAGTTTCAAGGAGGACTCCCACTAAAGGAAGATAAAAGCATTTTTCGGCAGTGGCATTTTCTGTCTCAGCCTCCTATCTACTAATCTTCGCTGTCTGCTACAGTGGAGAAGAGATCACACACGGAACCTATGTGGAGTTCTGTGTCACTGACATACACGAACACCTCTGCAGTGTTTTAGAAGACTCTGCCACAGACTGAAAGCTCAAGGGCAGATACACACGATCGGCAAGCCATCAAGTCCATGACAGCGCTGAAGCCGTATCCAAGAATGACTAAAGCCAAGGCAGTCCCCTAGATGCCATCCTAGAAAGGGGCAGGAACTAGATAAAGGCGAGAAGCAGCACAGAAAGGGGCGCTGCTCTTCTCACACCCCACGTATTTTCCCTCCCCCTGCCCCACCATAGTTTTAAATCCTATACTCTTTCCTGCGTAGGTCCATCCCCAGAGAATGTTTAAAGAGCCCCTACCAGCTGCCTTTCATAATCTGCTGGTGGATGACCTGCTGGGAGCAGGGCGGGCTTCTCCGGCGCAGGTCGGGAGGGTATTCGGCGGAGGAGGTGCTCCCGCTACGCTCTGCTGAGTATGCCTTTGGAGGGTCCCCCCAAATCATCCTACTCTTCAGGTAAAGAACCCAATGCTTCTCTCAAGCAGAGCTTAAGGGCGTTCTTCCTGAACACACCGCACCCAAACTGCAACTTCCTGAGAAGCCAGGGCCTGGAAGCAGTTCTTCTGCCTCACGGCTGCATCCACTGAGGCCAGGAAGAGCCCCGGGGAGAGGACCTTTCTTATTCTCACCCTCATCAAAGTCACCACAGGAACATAATCGTTAAGTCCCATGCCACGCAGGCTCAGGAACAAAGCAAACCCGACCCTCCACATTATATCGCCTGGGGAGTACTCGGCAGCCAGGCTGACCAGAAAGCCATGCGGCCGGCCTGCTACCCAGAAAGGTATAGAAATTTCCATCCTACCATCAGGAAGTGGCTTGCAGGAGAGGGCATCATCGAGGTCACGGGCAGTTGATGGGTCAATGGTGAAGACACAGTCTTTCCTAGGAAAGATTGAAGATATGATCAGCAATGCCAAAAATAGCAGAGTCTTCACCCCCCTGTGCTAGAGTTGTACAGAACGGTTACTCTGCAAATGTGCAAAGGGAAGAGTAACTGCTGTCACGGCTCTCCGAGAAGGGGGTCTTCAGTCAACTGTGAGATGGGGGAGACAAATCAGGGAAGCTCCCAAGACTTCACAGTGTCTCTGAGGGTCTTCCTCTTCCTGTGAACTAGCTCCTACTTCTCCTTGAGCCTGAGCAAAAGAGGAAGTGTGAGCAGGTACGGTGAGGTGGCTTCCATGGATGAGGTTCCAAGAAGGAGTTTTCTGACCTCAGGAGCAAGTGCCTTTGGTAAATTACTCTCCGAAGGTCAATTCTTGTTCCTGCCTCCCTCTACCTCAGTGGTTAATGGGAACTTGTCCTTCAAGGATGTGTGCGAGGATGACTTACTGCTCCTTCTCCTATCTCACCAAAGTAGGGGTTGGCCAAAGAATAAGTCACCTGACTTGTTGTGACAAAGGGGATAGGACCCAAGAGTAAGCTTTACCAAAAAAAACCTTGGGCCATACAGTGAGCCGTAATATAACTACGCTTGGAAATGTACCCAATCAGGTTGTTTCATGGACTGATTGTATATTTCATCCAAGCTCACAGAATCAGTATGCCCCCTCCCCCCTTATCTTCACATGGTACCTCTGTGCATATCTCCTTGTTAATCTGTGAAGCACTGGGACATTCTAGTTTTGCTTTAGAACTTCCCCACAACCGGTCCCCCCACACAGATACTTGTGGTTTGGGCAGTCTGTCTGCAGTTCTCCCCACCTCCTGCCTTCCTTCCCCACACACAGGCTCGCTGGCTTGTGCCCTCTGCTGCCTCGGGACTCTTCCCAAGTTCTCCCTCCATGTCCTCCAGTACGAGCAGTGGCACCGCTGTCACGCCCCAGCCTCCTCGGGTGCATGAGCACTGACAATGGGAAGCAGCCTGCTACCCGCCACAATTAGATTCGCTTGGTTCATACATACTTCTTTCCTTGGGTTGTTCCTCTGCTTAAAGTGTCCCCAAAGTCCTCAGAGGCTGCCAGGCTGGCTCTGGTGCTGGCTTCCTCTGTCCCCTTGTGCCTAATAACCCTCAGCAGCCCACTCTGACCCATCACAGCGATCAGCTCACCCCTGCAGTGGCTCGATTCTAGGACAAGTACCATTTCTAAGCTGCCCCATCAATCTGACAATAGCTTTTTAGGGACACAAAAACCCCTACCATATTAAACATATACATTGATCTTAATGTACTCCAGGATTTCAGAAATGTCAAAATGTTAAAAAGAGAGCTGGACTCTTAAATGGTAAATGAATATGCAGGTAACCAGACTGTGGTACCTCTACGCAAGGGAATACCAATTAGCAACAAGAAGGAACTAATTGCTCCAAGTAACAACTTGGAATCGCAAAGTTACTACGCTAAATTAAAAACACCATTCTCATGAGCTTATAGGCTGTATATAATTCCATTTCTATGACATTCTTGAAAAGACAGAGTTATATGACAACAGACCCGTGGTTGCCAGGGGCTGTGGGTCCTTGTTCTGGGAGAACAGAGATTTCCTGTATCTTGACTATCATGGTGGTTACATGAATCTATATGTGTCTTAAAATTCATGTAACTATACAGCAAGTAAAGGTCAATTTTACTGTTTATTACCCTATTTAAATTTTTTTTAAAAAAAGATTTTATTTATTTATTTGAGAGAGCAAGAGAGAGAAAACGTGTAAGCAGGGAGGGGCAGAGAGGCAGACTGGCAGAGGGGGAGGAAGAGGGAAAGGGAAAGAATTCCAAGCCAACTCTACACTGAGTGTGGAGACTGACGTGGGGCTTGATCTCAACCCCAAGATCATGACCTGAGCCGAAACTGGAAGCTCGATACTTAACCGATGGAGCCACCCAGGTGCCTCTAAAAAATAAAAAATTTTAAATCATGATTTTTGAATCAAGTAAAGTAAAAAAAAATGTGTTCAGTGTTAGTAGAGTTGATGAATAGGTGCTGGAATTACTAATAGTTTCCTTTATGCTTTTCCATGTTTTTCAAAATTTTCACTATACCTATTATTTTCATAAATGGAAAAAATTCACACTGTAGATTATCTCTCCAAAACAAAAAATAGCTGTCCATCACATACACAATATTGCCTATAAAGACGTCTAGCAACCTTGTAGACTCATACTGCAGAACACAGTCAAGAGCTTTAAAATGATGAGCGGCGTAAAACTATAAACTCACTGGGATACGAAGAGAGGAGGGTGGGGAAAGTTGGGTGCAACTTTCAAGGTGGAGGACACAAGAGCATTTAGAGTGCAGTCCTAGGAAAAGTGGCTTCACAGGACATCCTATCTTCTCACTAAACAGCTGAAGAAGAGGTGCTCATAGCAGGGGGACCATCAATGTGGAGGTCTCAGGATATAAAGAAATAATTTCCGTTCCACCATATAAAAGAAGATGTAACTGTGGCACAGTGCCGATTGAAAAGAGAAACACCAGATGTCCCCTAGAAAGCAGCTCCCCGAAGGCTGTGTTGCAGTGCTGTGAACAGAGGCTGCATCTCCCAAGTGTTTGCTGAATGAATGCACGCATGCTGCCCGGAAGAGACAGGCAAGTGGAATTAATCCTAATGCCCAAGTAATGGGCTCTGAATTCGTGAGGATCTTGATCCTGATTCACAAGGCAAGGAAGGAACTGACTGCTTGTTTCTTTTTGTAGCCTCCATAAAAGCTGACAAAATGCTTTATATATATATATACACTGAGTACTCAATAAATACTTATTAAACTGAAAGTAAAATGTCAGACTGGGAGGGGGGAATGGTTTGATCCTCCTTCCTTAGTGACATCATAAGAAAGCTGAAAAAATGTCCCTTTAGTCAAAAATCAAAAAGAACACTTAGCTAAAAGGAAGTTGTTTTCTTAAAATTAAATGTCTCTGGGTGCTTTGAATTTTAGTTCAATGAATGAATGAATGAATGAATGAATGAACTAAACCATTACAGAGTCCAATTGGTGAAGACATACATGTGAGTAAAACTTCAAGGCTTCAATTTTAATTTGTATATTTCTTTAAGAGGACTCACAGTTTCTGAGAAAAATCTTAGACTAGCCTAAACACTCAAACCAACTCTCTGCTACTTTTTTTTTTTAATCTGTTCTTAAACCAGAAACATAAAAGTCGAAATTAAAACAACTCAGGAACAGTAATCAGGAAGTCTTGCTAGAAAGACACATCATCCAAACATTGTCCTTGATCAGGGGGCAGTAAATTATAGCCACAGACCAAAAAGGTCCTGCCACCTGTTTCTGGATGGCCTGTGGGCTAAGAATGGTTTTGCATTTCTAAATGGGAAAAAACCAAAATAAGAATATTATTTCATGACATGGGAAAATTATAATATGAATTTCAAATTTCAGTATCTGTAAAGGAACACAGCCATGCTTTTTGGATATAATGGCAGAGCTGAGTAGTTATGACAGAGACTGTCTCCTTAATGTTATTTATGTGGCCCTTACCGCAAAGTCTGCTGGCCCCTGTTTTAGATCAGTGATCCCCAGTGCACCAAGTTTGTTTGTTTTTGTTTTTTTAAAGGTCTGATGATTAAATCAGTTTCGGAGATGCTGGGCCAATTTCTTAATTGAAGGACTTCTTCAAGCCTTCAGTGCGCTGCTGCTGTGTAAGTCTTGCCATACTTATTGGATCTGGGTTTTGTTTGTTTGTTTGTTTGTTTGTTTGTTTGTTTTTTGTGGCAGAGCATCTCCTAAACATGACAGGTTCCTCAGGAGCTGGCCCTTTGAGAAGTGATGCACTGGACCCCGCACAGGCCTCCACTGCAGTCCTTATCCCAGATGGAGCCTTGCCACCAAGCCCACCCCAAGGGGCCTGGGGAGAAGTCAAGAGAATGGCTCTGCTGCCCACTGCGGGGAGGCTGATGAGGGCTTTGTTCCACCACTCACTCGGGGCCCCTTTCATGAGCGCTTATGGGGGAAGTTTATTCAGGGCAAGGACCCACTCCTACCCTCTTGAGTTAACCGCTTGTTTGTATCCTTTACGCGGCCCTCTGTGCCTTGGCTTCTAGGAACCCAGGAAACTATTAGGACTTGCCTCAAAGGATCTTGTCTGTCAAACTGTGAACCCATCACCTTTATCCTGGCTGTGACTAATTATCCCACTGATAGATTCCTTTTGCCTTGTCTCCTAATTTAGAAAAATTAACTGCATTATATGTCTACCTGCTAGCTACCTTAAACACTTTTTTCTTTTTTTAAATAGCACGGTATAAGTATATACATGCACAGATTAGGGGGTTACAACATTTCAGAATCACGTTGAAGGGGACGCTGGAGGAAAAGAAGACATTCAGTATGGGCTACTAAAAGAACTGACTTCTAGACAGAGTAAAACTTGGGGAAGTACCAACAAGTATTTGTACTGTAGCAGAGCCCTCCAAACTCGCTCACTCACTATGGAAAATTGGGAGAAGCAAGGGAACAGTGAGTGACCCTGACAAACCCCAGTCCTCAGCGCTGAGAGCCAGTGATTCACTCTGTTGTCATCGCCACAATTACGGACCAGCCACCGTGCGGTGCGTGAGGGCTCCTGGTCGTGGGCCACAGCAGCCAGGAGCTGCTGGCCTCAGCACTTGGGAGCCCAACGCCACTCTGTGAACATGTTGGGGCTTGTACTGGCTCCTTTTCTGGAAGGCTTTGGTCTCACAACCTGCAGGCAGCAGCCCGGCCTGCCAGCTTTTAGAACCTGTGAGACCAAATATTTAAAGAGTTCCGCAACAATGGTTAGAAAGAAGCTAACCCTGACCCACAGGAAACCAAGTGCCAGGTGGGGGAGGGAAAGAATGAGACTCCAGTTCATGAGGCTGCAGAATTCCGATTCAGCGCAACGTTATGTAACCAAAACTTCTGAAGGCACGTGACTGAGGGCTTACTAGAACTTTTTAAAGGGACAGAAAACTTTTAAGATAGTCCTCCTCAAAGCCATTGGTCCAGGAAAAGAAGACAGGAAAAGTAACTGAAAGTTTTCTCGAATCCCTTAAGACCTCGTCAAGAATCCCAGGAAATAAAACCACAGAAAGAATTTCTGTTCCTCTGTCACTCACACACTCTTCCTCTGACCCTGCATCCTCTCCCTCAAGGCACCAGCCCCTCCGCCTCCTTGCAGCTGCAGGCAGCTGGCTAGTCTCCCTGGCGACAACTGCCTCCACTTTGTCACTACATGCACTTTGCTGGGGTCTGGCCTCAGGCCCTGCCAGGTCACAGAAGTTGCTCTCCCTGTGGGGCACCCCGGTGGCTCAGTGGGTTATGCTTCCAACTCCTGATCTTAGCCCAGGTCTTAATCTCACAGTCCTGAGTTCAAGCCCTGTGTTGGGCTCCATGGTGGGCATGGAGTCTACTTAAAAAAAAAAAAAAGAGAGATTAAGAAATTGCCCTCCCTGAGGTCCGAGGCGCTGCCAGATTAATTACCGTAAAGCATGTGTCTGGTTAAAAACCTTTATCCACTCCTTCCTGAGTAAAATAGAAATTCAGTTTAGAATTCCAACGTTTGTCGTGATGCGACCCCAGCCTGTATTTTTCTGGCTAGTCTGCCTAGTCCCAACAGGAGCCTTTTGTGGCAAACTTTCCTCTGGACCCTCTGGTCTCTGGAACGCTGGGCTGGCCCTGACATGCGGACGGTCACTCAGCCAGTGTTCAAGGTCTAGGACTGACCTGGCTTTTCAAAGCCTGGCTACACGAAGCCATCTTTTTCCTAGGGCACCTTCTGTGCTTCCACCGAGTGGAGAGCGCTTCTCGTCCGCTGTCCTGCCCATGCCCGCAGCCTGGCCCTCTCTGGCGGTGCTGGTCATTGTCACCAGCATGCTGGCGGGAACTGAGGGACAGGTCTTCTCTCTGGGACAAGACTGGGCACTCCTCAAGGCCCGGCTCTGTGTCTCCTCCAGCGCGCTGAAGGCACACACGTGGGAAAGTGCTGGGGGGGAAGTGCATGAGCCAACGAGAGGGTCTCGTTAGTGCTTTTCCATTCAATTCTGCTGCTGCATCTTGTGAAATACATTTAGGATTCGAACTCATGACCTCCTGGCGTGCAAGCCTGTGGTCACACCACAGTGTTATTGCTTCCAAGACCTTTTCTGTCTTCATCCCATCTTCTTTTCTCATAAAACAGTGTTTCACAAACTGCGGTTCGGTCCCCACCTTCAGACTAACAAAATTTAGAGAGGCCCTCTCTCTTCTGTCCGTGACTCTGTTCGACTCTGAGATAGCAGGCAACTCTGCTGCAAAGGATCTAGGTCAGTGGCGGTGAATGGGTGAAGAGGAACGGAAAAAATTTAAGAAATAACCTTAAGAGATTAAAGAACATGATTTTTACACAAACACTTTCTTTGATGAGATGGCACTGGAGTTTACACAGAAACCAGGAAATGTTATGTGAACTACAGCAGGAAAAACAACTAAATAGCCGGAGCACTCATCCACGGGTTATAGGTGGAGAGCTCTCCGAGATGGGTACTGGATGGTTCAGTCGACAAGTCGGATGCTGAATTCGTCGGAGTTTCCATTTCTATTTGACTTTTCTCAGGCAAAGGGAGCTGGGAGCGTTGTCCAAACTGATGGCTGATCCCCGTGGTGTAGCAGGGCTGGACCTTTTATTTTCTCTGATGGCAGCTGTGGAAATGTTGATACTCCTTCACTCGGCCCTCCCGCCACAACAGATGCTGCAAAGTCTGACACAAATCCCAGCTTTTTCAGAAGAGAAAAAGACCAAGATCTATTTAAAGCAGAAACAGACCTTGGTCCATCTGTCCCTCTCTCCTCTATGAGTGGAGAAGTGACACATCTGAGGCCAGAGAGCGAGCTGAAGAAACGGAGCGCTGCCCTGGGCAGGCTGTTTATACGGGACCCCAGGTTTTTACTCTAGGGCCCACAGAAGGTCGACCTCAAGCGTCAGCAAAATTCTAGAACAAGAGAACATAGTTGTTAGGTTACTTTCTAAAGGACACAGGATGAGACTGAATCAGAGCTAGCTAGCTGAAGTGGTCTTCCCTGTCACATTCACTCACTCACTGAACCTCTCTTGGCCACTTTTTGTACTTCAACAATCAACACTCAGGAGCGGAGGCTGTGGGACAAGGCTGGCCGGAACTAAGGGAGGCAGGGAAAGCCATGGTTTCAACTCAAAGAATGCGCTAAAATTAACTTGCTTCCCCTCAATCTTCATTCTGTAAAACTTTTAGGGAAGTTGAAAGAACACTGTAGGATGAACATCTGTACACTTCTCATCAAGATTCATCAAATGTCAACACTTTGCCGATATTTGCTTTATCTTTCTCCTCTCTCTAATCCTCACCCTTCTTATATCTAGATTTTTTTTTATATCTGAACTGTTTAAACTTATGTTGCAGAGATGATACTTCACCTCTCCATACTTTAGCATGCGTTTTCTAAGACTAAGGGCATTCTTCTACAGAACCACAATAATGTTACCATGGACAAGAAGGCTAATTCCCTATATCTGACTTACAGATCATATTTAAATGTCTTCAACTGTCCCCCAAAAGTTTCTTCAGCTCTTTGTTTTTCTCCTGATCTAGGATCTGATCAAGGTTTACACATAGTATTTGCTAGGTATGTCTCTTTAGTCTGTTTAATGTAAAACAATCCATCCTTTTTTTCCTTTAAACAAATATTGCTTTTTGGAGAATCCAGGCCAGATGCCTCATAGAATGTCTTATGTTCTGGATTTATGAGTTTGTTTCCTCATGGAAGGTAGAAGAAAGGAAGGGACAGAAGCAAATCAAATGTGGTAAAATTAACCCGCTCTGAAAGTTAGGTTTTAATTCTCAACTACATTCAGAGTGAACATTCTAAGTTGAATACTTTGCAGGTGACAGTGTGTACATGTACTGCATTCCTTCAGAAGGCACAGACTGTCAGGCTCTGGGATCTGATTACTTGGTTAAGGTGCTAAGAGCCAGTTTTTACTGTGGAATAATTTAATCTGTGGAATAGGACTTTTAGATCATGTGAATATCTTGTTCTCAAAGAAACCTTCAGGCAATGATTTTAACATCCACTGGTGGATTTCTGCCTGAGTTGCTTTAACTCTGTAAGTTATGAAGTGGTGCTTTTCAGATCCTATAATAAATACATTTACTAGAGGGCTTTCTTCTATCAAGAGCTATTCCTGGGGCGTCTGGGTGGCTCAGTTGGTTAGGTGACTGCCTTCGGCTCAGGTCATGATCCCGGAGACCCAGGACTGAGTCCCGCATTGGGCTTCCTGCTTGGCAGGAAGCCTGCTTCTCCCTCTCTCGCTCTCCCTGCTTGTGTTCCCTCTCTAGTTGTGTTTCTGTCAAGTAAATAAATAAAATCTTTAAGAAAAGAGAGAGAGAGAGAGAGAGAGAGAGAGAGAGAGAGAGACTTTCCTGCTACGTTTCCAATATTTGTTTTATTTTGAATATCATTACAGATTCACTGATTTTTTTTTTAAGAGAGGGTAAGAACAGGGTGGGGGGTTGGGGAGAGCAAAAGGAGAGGGAGAGAGAGAGAATCTTCAGCAGGCTCCATGCCCATCATGGAGCCCGACGCCTGGCTCAATCTCACCACCTTGAGATCATGATTTGAACCAAACCCAAGAGTCGAACACTTAACCAACTGAGCCACCCAACACCCCCAGATTCACTGATTTGCACTTCTATGCTCTTCCACATCACAAATGTTTCAGGTTCACTTATATATTACCTGTCCCAGACTAATCATCATCCACTTCCCTGTGGGGCCCTGATTCCTTCCAGTAGGGAATGAATGACATTTAAAGACCAATTTAGGGCACTAGATTGCAGTGCTCGTTATGACTGGAGTATCATAGCTTCTAGGTCCTTTTAGTGAGGAGAATTAGAAAGTGCAGAGTTAAGTCATAGAAACTGCTGACATTGGACCACTTGTGGCCTAAAAATAGGTAATTTCATGTAGTTCAACCTAACAAACTGTTTAAAAATCATGAGTTCATATTGACACTCTGATCAACTGATACCTATTATTATTATTATTATGCCTAATATTATAGAGTTCTTCTCATCTTCATCTAGGCCATATTTGTATCTTCATTCTCCCAGTGAGAACCTCAGCATCCAATGGCCTCAATATTCTAAAACAGTTTCAGAATTATAATCCCGATACACTAGCAACAAAGGACCTATTAAGATTTCTTTGGAGTTTGATCCTTAGAATATATTCACTAAGAGTATACACTTAGAGTGCTCAAAAATATAGTGCTGAAGTTATTTGAATTAATTCTTTTTTCTGTATGTGGTGATGCTATGCATTGATAAACATTGGGACCACTTCTTTTTGTTTTATGTCAATTTTAGAGATTTTGCTTTTACCTTCTTTTAGATTTGATTTCATGTCATTGTTAAACATTTAAAACATTTAAATGGGGCGGCTGGGTGACTCAGTTGGTTGGGCGACTGCCTTCGGCTCAGGTCAGGATCCCGGAGACCCGGGATTGAATCCCACATTGGGCTCCCTGCTCAGCAGGAGGCCTGCTTCTCCCTCTCTCACTCCTCCTGCTTGTGTTCCCTCTATGGCTGTGTTTCTCTCTGTCAAATAAATAAATAAAATCTTTAAAAAAAATTAAAAAAAATAAAACATTTAAATGATCGAAGTTCGAGTGTACTCACAGAAGTCTTACTCTCATCTCTACCTTCCTACCTTGTTCCTGCCTATCCCCCAGAGATAACTACTTTCATCATATTCTGGTCTATCCTGTGCTCCAGCTTTTCTTTTTGATATTATTTTTTTAATTAAAGATTTTTATTTATTTATTTGAGAGAGAACAGGAGAGAGAGCACAAGAGAGGGCGCTAGCAGGAGGGAGGAACAGGGGAAAGGGAGAAGCCAATTCCTACCCAAGGACCCCAGGATCATGACCTGAGCCAAAGGCAGATGCTTAACTGACTGAGCCACCCAGGCACCCCTGATACTCTGTTTTCTTCTCTTCCTTCTTATACAGTCAAGTACTACAAACTCTTTTGCAACTTGCTTTTTTCACTTAACAATAAATCCTGGAAGTTATTTCCTATTACTTCAGAGACTAGAATCATAGAATAATCACAACTGGAAGTTCTTTAGAAGTCACCCTGGTCCACATTTCATCCCCCAAAGGACTCCAACCTGAAGTCAATCAGGCAGATCAACTCTTGAATACAGGGAAAAGGGGTGGGTAGTAATGTTCCCTGCCTCGTTAGGCCAGCCATTCGACTTACAGAACTCTATCAGAAAGTAACTTCATCTGCTGAATTGACAACTGCTTCTGAAAAACTTCAAAATTTAGCTATTCACAGCCACAAAGAATTAAAGGTGGCTCCATCTTTCACCACACAGCCCTTCAAACATGACTTTCCTCAAGAAATAGGCCCATCTCTTTCTTGTTCCAAATGGTTTATAATTGTGTATAACTATAGTTATTTTCATAATAATTTACATTTATTTTGCATCAAGAACAAATCGAAGTTGTAAGAACCAGAGGAATATCAATATAAAAAAGGTATCAGTGGTCAAGAGAAAGGCCAAAATTCCTTCACTCAGTATTTACTGGGCATCTACTGTTCCAGGTATTTGGGACACATTCAAGAACAAACAAAGATTCCTACCTACTTATATTCTAGTGGTGGAAGAGACAAAACACAAACAATTACGTAATTGTAATTAAGTGCTGGGGGGGGGCAGAAGAAAAATTAGAACAGAGCTGGGGGTGGGGCGGGTCAAAAGTGCTGATTACAATTAGGATAGCCAGGGTAGGCACCAATGAGATGATGACATTTGAAGATGACCTGAAGGAATTAAGGAAGGAAGCCATGGGTTACACCAGGGAAGAAAGACTAGGAAGAGCTTGTGCAACGGCCCAGAAGGCAACGAATTAGTTCATTTGAAGGCAATGAACAATCGGGCACAACTCAACCAAGAGAGTTTACAGGCAGAGTAAAAATGGCCTGGCTGCTGCGTTCTTTTACTTTCTGTCCAGGAAGTCTTAAATCCAGGCCTGCGGGGGTTCCGGACACAGATCTGCATGCCTAAGGGAGCAGGACAGCAGCAGCTGAGTCTAGTGGGCCCAGGAAGTCTCTACAGCCAAAGTTCTGTCTCTGAACAGCTCTCTTTCTTCTTTTACTTCTGTGAGTAGAGTTTCCCATAATTGAGATTTTAAATAATCAGAATGGGGTTTAAAGAAGGGAATACTGATTGATACATATTAAGTTTCAAAATCAGAGAAAATGAAGTAGCAATAAATTGCCAGGAAATGCTTCTACAGAGGAATCAAATATCGAAGGCCCTAAATATAGAGTGTGAAAAATTAAAACATAAAGGTTCTATACAATGCACAAAGTCTTCAGAGTGTATAAACATATTAGAGGTCTTCAATATATGGGAACTCTAGCTCTTACTGAAAACACTTATACTCTCTACCTCCTAGAAATCACTTCTTAAGAGAACAGAATTATAATAATGGTAGGTATTATTTTGGTTCTCATTTTGTACTTGGGGAAACTGAGGCTCAGAGAGATTAAGTTGTCTGAGGTCATGGAGCCAGCAGAGCTTTGATTTAATGGGACAGGAATTCAAAAGAGACAGTGTTAAAAGAAGTGAAGTAGACCAAGAAGTTTCATTTCAATGGAAATTGACATCTTTTCTAGTTACCCTTGGTTCCATACTTTATCTTAAGATTTAAACACCCTAGAATCATTTTGGCTGAATAATAAATACCCCAAATTTCGTTCAGGAAAAGTTTCTCTATGTTGATTAAGTTGCCAATGACTTCATTTTTAGGTACCTAATCCAAATCTATTTTTCACCCTTAACCTGAAAATTCACATACGGAGTTCTGATATCAAGTTTACTCAGATTATCTTTGGGGCATCTGCCTTGGCCCAGGAGCTCACGTTGTGTTCCTGTGGTCCTGGGATCAAGCCCTCAGGTGGGCTCCCTGCTCTGTGAGGAGTCTGCCCCTCCCTCACATTCTGCCCCTCCCCCTGCTTGTGCACTTTCTCTTTTAAATAAAAAAATCTTAAAAAAAAAAAGAAGTAGGGGCGCCTGGGTGGCTCAGTTGGTTAAGCGACTGCCTTCGGCTCAGGTCATGACCCTGGAGACCCGGGATCGAGTCCCACATGGGGCTCCCTGCTCAGCAGGAGGCCTGCTTCTCCCTCTCTCACTCCCCCTGCTTGTGTTCCCTCTCTGGCTGTGTTTCTCTCTGTCAAATACATAAAATCTTTTTTTTTTTTTTTTAAGTAGATTATCCTTAATACATTAGAAACAGCCATGTCCCAAATACTTTCTTTTGGAAAGGGCATACAAAAATAGGAAGAAATAGCCAAAGAAAGATTATACATAGATATATTTTCACTCAAGTATACTATACTTTTAAATTTGCTTTGCCATTTCCAGAACAGATATAGTTAATATGTAAAAATAAAACAGAAATCGTAACCAAAATTTCATGACTTTATCAGAGACTTAAACACAATGGAGTAGAGGCCAGTGTTTAACGGATTTAAATTCTAGTGGACAGAATTAAGAATAGTCACATAGTCAAGGAATTAACTATGTCTAGACATTGCTCCTAGATTTCTATTTGAGGAACAGTATTTTTTTTTTTTTATCCTTTGAATTCCCAAGCTAGGAATTCAGAACCTGCTGTTGAAAGGATCATCATCCTTAATTCTCAATCCATTTATCAGGCTAAAATGCAAATGTAAGTGGTGAATACATTTCAACAGCTCTGGAGCTCCAAAGAGCCTTCTCAGGGAACATGCTGAGCTAACTGGGGAAGGGTTAAGCCACCCCTATTTTTCAGATCTGAAAACAGTTGTTCTGATATGAGAAGAATCATTACAATGGTGCCAGCTCCCTTCTCTAAAAGCTTTTCACATTTTTTGCACAACTGTATGAGTGTTATGGCAACCATGAACATGGCACCATCATTCTTCAAATTACACACTACCCATACGGGATTACCTACGTACATCTCTTCTTCTACATTAGCCAGAATTTCTTTTCACAAAGTGCTATGTCTGTCCTATAGATGTTTAGGAGCAAGATAAAGTGGCCTCTTTCAAAGGGACATTCCACAACAATGAATCTTTCAAAGGCCTAGCTCTTCAAGAATTCTAGGGCCCTCCCTGTCAAGTCTTTGAATCTAATGGTCCCTAGGAGGCCTCAAAAATATTTTCCCTGGGAGGCAAGGGAACTGCCTGGAAAATGTATTCCCCAGATGATTGTTTTTTATTAAGAGGAAGATTAAAGCACCATGAATGGGCCTTAATAGACCTTGCCCGGTTCGGTAAAATACTGAGAACATTTACTAGAGTCTCGGGTCAATGGGGTCAGGGACTTCTTTAAGAGATACATACAAGCATTTCTGAAAATACAATAAGAATATATCAGACAAAAATGCCAAAATAAATTTCAGCTATATTTTAGGATGATCAGAGACTCTCTTATTACTTTAGCTAACACCAGTAGAACTTCGTAGCTTTTAACTTTTAAAATGAGAATGCTTTCTTTTCATTAATGGGAGAAGCTGAGACTGGTTTTGTATACCCTTGAAATATTCATTTTGGGCCAAAATTCTGTTTCATTGTTCACAGAGCTGAGTCTACAGTTAAAAGAAAAAAAAAAAGCAGGCTGGTAATAACTTCCTGTCTGATTTTAATATTAAATACTTAGATTCGAAGGCAAAAACCTGTTCATAATTACTGTGTACTCCAGAGTTTCCAAATAAGACCCTGAAATTCATTTAGTTTTCCTTTCTCAAAAGTTGAACAAAATTAATTAAATTTTAAAAATTAAGAAACCCAAAAAACACACAGGGTTTTGAGGGGCACAGGGCAAGTGAAGCTCTAAAGGCAGCACGCCCAGCTCCCGCCAGCGCTCCTTGCTGGCAGAATAGTGAGAAGGGTACGGCTGCTTCTCAGTTCCCAGCCCATCTAAAGGACAGGAGGGACCCCCATCAAGTCTGCATGGCTTCCTTCGTTTCTGGGGATCAAGTGTCCAGCACCCTCCCTCTGTCTCAGCCCGATCCCCACCACCCAATCCCTACAATGCCGGGGACTGGTCCTGAATTCATAATCCCAACCTCTTTTCCTAATGAAGAAGCTCTCCCCAACCGACTCCCGTCTCCTTTCCTCTTCTGTCTTTCGGATCCGTTAGCGTTTGGTTGCCAGGATGAAGCTCCTAGTACTTAGCATTAGATTATGCTCCTTCCTCAAAAACCGTCACTGGCTTCCAGCCAAGTTAACACACTCCTCAGCTTGGCACTCAATATCCTCCATGATCCGGCTTTAAACTACTTTTCCATTTTCACTGAAGATGACTTAACTTCATCAACATGGGGCCTTAGTAAACCAGTTCTGCTAAACACCACCCCCCATTAGGAATTTGTGTAGACTCATCATATCTTCTTCTAGACTATTCTCTTTGAAGGAAAGGACTTTTTTGATTACATATTTTTCAAATCCAACAGTATCTATTTCAGGCTCTTGCAAAGAGTAGCAATAATAAATATTTACTGAATTGAATCTTTAATTGGGCCCCTTCAACTCCAACCCCTGGAAAGCTGTCCGCAGCTACTGAAGAGCCATGAATGATTTTCACTCACTCATCCCTTTACCAGAAGCACCGACATACCCGTGAGAGTAGACTACACCTGAGGTGATGCCTTGGGACCTCCAGCTATGGCCTAGGAATATGGCCCAGAGAATTTTCTAGGTTTATAATGAAGGTCCTTTGGAATATGAACATGCTGGAGGCAAGGGTAGATGAGAAGAGGACAGGAAAGTTGGATAAGGAAGAAGAGAATTTAAGAGCAGAAGGTAGTATGAAATTTTAAAAGTCTTTCTGGTAAGGCCATGTGCCTTAATCCTCATCAGAAAGAAAGAAGAGGGGCGCCTGGGTGGCTCAGTTGGTTAAGCATCTGCCTTTGGCTTGGGTCACAATCACAGTGTCCCGGGATCCATTCCCATATCGGGCTTGCAGCTCCAAGGGGAGTCTGCTTCTCCCTCTGACCTTCTCCCCTCTTGTGCTCTCTCTCTCAACTAAATACAATATTAAAAAAAAAAAGAAAGAGACACTATTTTATAAAGCATAGAGAAGGCTAGACTCTGTGCTAAGTATTAAACATGGTATCACACCTAATCTCTGCCACAGCCTCATGAGAAAGTCAGCACGTGTACCTCCCTTTTAACTTGTAAAGGAAAGTAAGGCTCAGAGGAGTTCAAACATTCATCCAAAAATACACACCTAGGAAGTGTCAGAGTGAAGTGATGTTCCAAGCCAAATTTGCCTCTAAAACCTATGTTCTTGTATTTCACCGCTGTGATATCAGGGACCTTGGAGATTTTGCAGCCCCTGGGATAGGTGAGGGAGGCCGTGCATAAACGTGGGAGGGAACACAGCTGCGGCAGACAGTCACCTGTCCTGCTTGCCCTCTCCCAAACCGGCACGTGACCCAAACCAAGATAACCTGCTCCCACCCGAGAGTCGGGAAATGGGACAGAGAAAGGGAGAGGGAGAGAAGGAGGAAAGTGTGTGAAGAGAGAAGAGGGAGAGAGAAATCAGGCTCCCTCGGGGTGACTAGTGACTGGGAGGTGTAAGCCATCCTCTGAGGAGCAGCGAGCACAAGAGGCCAGTGCGAGGGGAAGCAGGAAGCAGATGTGTAGAAGCAGCAGAGGCAGAGATGAAGAGAGAAGCCTTTCTGGGTTTCCTGCCTTACTTCACGCAGTCCCTGGTTCCCTGCCCTTGGATTCTGGGAGTCACCACAGGATCCTTAAAACAAATTCCCCTTTCTGCTTAAGCAAGCTCCAGTGGTTTCTGTTATTTGGGACCAAAAAAGTCTTAATTAATGCAGCAGCTGTGGAAAGTTTCCTAGAATGGCTAACTCGTCATGGCTTTCCCTGATGCTTTCTCACTAACAAGCCATGAAGGGCTGTTAGAGGGGGCGCTGGATGCAGCCTGCTCCGGGGGGGAGGCACTCTGAGCGCCCGCACGTGTGGGCAGGCAGAGAGGGCATGGCAGAACATGGACATCGAGTTTCTACTTCAAAAACAAATCAACTTAAATGCACTGCTATCACATGTTTTGGCTAGCAGGGACTGGAAGAAGGCTCTGACTTCTTTATTCTCAATACAGGGAGGAAAAGAGGGCAGCGCTCTTGACCGATGTGGTGTTTTGGTTGACTTTTTTGTTTAGTGTTTATCAAGAGTGTAGACACATGAGGATGGGGGGTAAGGGCTTCCTAGACGGCGCCTGAATTCAAGTCACAGCTCTGCCCCTCTCAGCCATGTGACCTTTAGCAAGTGACTACACTTGTCTGAGCCCCAGTTTCTCCATCTGTAAAACAGGGATGATTATTTCAGCGGGTAAACAAGGTTCTGTATAAAAGTATAAAATAATTAAATGATAATACACAGCAGAAGGAATAAAAGAAACATTCAATAAATTATGTGTGTTGGTATGTGTGTACTTGCCACATTAAACAACAAAGCAAAATGAAAACTTTAAACTTTTACATGTGTTCATTTTCCTTCTCCTGGATATTCTGGGCTAAACATTAAGTGATCTTTCTTTTGGTGTGTCCTCCAGTGTGTATCAAGCCCCAAGGCAGAGAAGACAGGGATGGGATGCTCACTGAGTGCCCGCCATGTGCCCGGCACTCTCAGGCCTGCCCGAGGGTCGGGATTGTGCTAGTGACTTAAGATTTTCAAAGTAACTCTATTTCAAAAAGAGACGATTAAATATGACTATAGAAAAGGGTAATTGAACACACATTTAGAGCATTATTATGCTTGTGGGAACACTCCTATCCTAGGAATTCTAATTGCATCTGTAAGACCACAGGAGAACTGTTTAAACAATCACAATGTGAAACTCTCGATTCTCCCATATACAAACCTTGGTGTAATTCCACTAAGTCACCTCTCAGGCACAAAGATTATAGGGAAATTTGACCTTCGCACACTGACACTAAACATAATGTAACAAGACCAATTTCTTCACACACATACCCGGACTTCCATGCACATCAGTGCCTATGAGAGTCACAAAGGGATGCCATACACTTACATCATGCCACAACCACTGAAAACGGTTTTGGAATTCTTTAACCACTTTCTAAGCCAACTCATGAGCTTCACAAGAAAATCAGTTTTGCTACTACTTTATAATTATACTTAATTTTTTTTTGAAGTTGCATTATCTAGCTTGATCACCGCCCCCCAGCCCGATTTACCACTTCTGGCTCTACACTGACTTGGCTGCTTCCAAAAATCAAATCCACTCTCAAAAGATGAAGATTTGCCATTGTTGAAAATGTGCCTTAGGCTCTGAAGGCAATTTCCGAAGAGGAGTCCAAAAATGTGTATGTCCTCCACAGACTCCGGCCCCGCTGCCTGCCAGAAAGCTCAAATCCTCCTCCATCTTAAAGACATCTTCGGGATCCTGCTTTAGTCAAGCTCCCTCTTACCTCCTCTGTGCCACAAACTCCTTAAAAGAGATGTTTATACCTCGTGTCACCACTTTTTCACCCCCCTTCCTTTCCTTGGCCGGCCACAGTCCACTCAGGCTCTCATCACTCACTGCAACAACGTATGAGATGAGGCAGGAGAGAAACAGAAGAACCTGCTGGTTAAATGCAGTGATTTCTGTTCCGGCTTTGCCCTGGCCGATGGCACCACAGCAGGGAACCAGGCAGCTCACCCTTGCTTGGAACTTGTCATCAACCTGGTCTTTGCCTTTTCTTTAACTCCTTGAATATCCTCTTTCCTGCACCCCTAACCCCACCTTTTCCTAAGAAGCTTCCATTCTTTAAATGCTGGAGCTCTTCTCAGGCTGTCACTGGTCCCTTTTCTTGTTAAGGTGCATGTTCCTGGCAGGTATATCCTTTCCCTTGGGGGCTCTATTACTTTGATGCACTGAAATACGTATCTTGCAGCCCAGACCCCTTTCCTGAGTGTCAGGCCTTTTTTCTTTTCTGCCCCTTCAACATTGCTTTTTGGTATCCTAGGCAATTATCCAAATTTTACTCATCTTTCCCCATCCAAGCATTTTGTTCTTGCCCTCTATTTCAAAGTCTCAGATTTTCCTGACTTTCATTTTGGCTTAAGGATGCATACTGGCACAGTTCAAAGGTCAGAAAGGCATATCCTTCTAACTGAGAGGTATTCTCGAGACTGTCAGAAGCAGTGTTAGTAGCTTCTGTCTTCCTCTTTTTCAGTAATAATAAGACAAACGCCTATGGAAATCCTATTCATCCTTCAAGGCCAAGTTCAAAGACTATCTGGCTTTAAAGCTTCTTTGTGTAAAATTAATTACTTTTTCAGCTGCGTTCACTTGGTGCCTATTTTTTTTAATTTGAACATTTTATTTTGAGATAACTGTCGATTAACATACAGTGGCAAGAAATAACAGGGAGATGCTATTACATTTTAACCAACTTCCAACAGCAGAATCTTACAAAGTTATAAAACAATATCAAAACCAGGATTCTGACATTGATACAATGCACTGATCCTCTTTAGATTTCCCATTAAGTTTCACACAACTTTATCCCTTGTGTAGGTTCATGTAAGCACCACCTCGAATAAGAGACCTGAACGCTACCATCATCTCAAGGAGCCCTCAAGTTTTCTTTTAATAATACTCATTCCAAGTTTCTCCCCCTACAAATCGATTCTCCGGCTCCAAAACGTGTCTTTTCTAAAACGTTACATAACAGATTCATACAGCTGTAATGTCTCCGGTTGGCTTTTTTTCACTCAGCATTAATTTCCTGAAGACTCTATCACTAATTCACTCCTTTTTATTGCTGAGTCCCAATCCATGATACAGACGCACTCCAGTTTGCCCGACTGCGCACCTGTGGACAGAGATCTGGGCTGGTTCCAGTTTGGGGCTGTTAGGAATAAAGCTGCTATGAAAATATGTGTGCAAGTTTCTGTGTGAACCGTAAGTTTTTATTTCTCTGGGAAAAATGCCCAGGAATTCAATTACCAGGTTGCATGGTGCTTGTGTTTTGTTTTTTAAAGAAACTGTCGAAGGGTTTGCAGAGTAGCTGTGCCATTTTACATTTCCACCGGCAGTGTGTGGAGGCTCTGCTTTCTCCGTGGCCTCACTGCCATTTGGTCAGGCTTGAGCTTTTCACCAACTTTGCTTTTCCTTTTATTTTAGCCATTCTGACAGGCGTGTACTGAAATTTCACTGTGGACTTAATCTGCATTTTCTGATGGCTAATCATGCTAAAACATCTTTTTATCTGTTTATTTGCCGTCTGTGTGTCCTCTTCAAGAACATCTCACATTCCCATTTTCTAATTGAACTGCTTTTCTATTATTGAGCTTTAAGGGACCTTTATGTTAGAGATACCAGTCCCTTGTGGGATATGTGGTTTGCAAATATTCCCTCCCAGGCTAGCTCATCTTCTTATCCTCTTAGCAGGGTCTTTCACAGACAAAAAGGTTTTGTTTTTTGTTTTTTAAAGATTTTATTTATTTGACAGAGAGAAACACAGCCAGAGAGGGAACACAAGCAAGGGGAGTGAGAGAGGGAGAAGCAGGCTTCCTGCCGAGCAGGAAGCCTGATGTGGGACTCGATCCCAGGTCTCCGGGATCATGACCTGAGCCGAAGGCAGTCGCTTAACCAACTGAGCCACCCAGGCGCCCCACAGACAAAAAGGTTTTAATTTGAATTTACCCATCTTTCCTTACACAGGCTATGCTTTTTGTATGTAGCATAAGAACTCTTTTACTTAGCCTTATATCACACCTAAGTATTTTATGCTCTTTTATTTATGTACTTATGCATTTATTTATTTGAGAGAGACAGAGGGAGAGAAAGGGAGACAACTAGCAGTGGGAAGGGGCAGAGGGAGGGAGAAAGAGAGAGACAGAGAGACACAGAGACAGACAGACAGATTCCCTGAACAGGAAGCCCGACTCAGGACTAGATCCCAGGACCTGGATATTACGACCTGAGCTGAAGGCAGACGCTTAACCAACTGAGCCACCCAAATGCCCCTTTTATACTCTTTTCTATACATGTTTTATAGTTCCACATTTTGTATTTAAGTCCATGATCCATTTTGAGTTAACTTTTGCATAAGGCATAGGTTTAGATCAAGGTTCCTTTGCCCGTGCACCCCAATTCCTCCAACACTAGTCGTTCTTCCTCCACTGAACTGCTTCTGCTCCTTGTCAATATTAATGTGGCATATTTGTGTGGCTCTAATTCCGGGTTTCCTATTCTGTTTCACTGATTTATGTGCCCATCCCTTCTAGTTCTTTTGTAGATACTCTTTATCGAGTTGACATTCTTCTCGGTCCCTAGCCTACTGCAGTTTTTAGTACATACGTGTGTTGGGACTTTTCCCAAATGTCTCTTCCATAATGACTGATAGGATATGGTCTCTTATTTTTTATTCTGTTGCTATGATAGATAACATAGATTGATTTTTTCTAATAGTTTTATTGAGATATAATTCATACTATGAAATCTACCCTTTTAAAATGTACAACTCAATCTCTGTGCATTTGGCAATACCAATGAGGTTTATCCAAAGTGTAATTACCGCTAGCTGAAAATAAGTAACTTTTTTGAATGTATGAATCAGAGGTTTTCAGTATCTGTAAGGAGTTGTGTAGTCTTTTCCATGACCTAATTCCATGTTCATTACCCAAAACAGAAACTCCATACCCATTAAGAGCCATTCCATGATCCCCCTTCCCTGGAGCCCCCAGCAACCACTAACTGACTTTCTCATTACATACTACATGGCCTTTCATGCCTGGCTTCCTTTGTGTGGCATAACGTTTTCAAGGTTCATCCATGCCGCGGCAGGCATCATGACTTTATTCCCTTCTATGGCTAAATAATATTCCAACGTATGGATATACCACATATTGTTTATCTGCTTATCAGTTGATGGACATTTGGACTGTTCCCGTTTTTTGGCTATTATAAATAATGTAGCTATAAACTTTTGTGTACAAGTTTTTATGTGGATATGTTTTCAGTTCTCTAAAAGTCAAATTCCTGGATCATGCACTCTGCATTTAATGCTTTGAGAAACTTCCAAAATGTTTTCCAAAGTGGCTCTGTTGTGTGGTGTACACACAGTAAGATCGCTAGGTCTTCTTGGTGGAATGGTCCTTTTAACATTATTATCCCTCTTCCTCTCCAGCAATTTTCTTTAACCTTAAGTCTATTTTTTCTGACGATAATATCACCGCTGTTGCTTTTTTAAAACTGTATTTGTATGACTTATGATTTTTCTTTCACTCTTTTGCTTTAAACCCACCTATGTCATTGCATTCAAAATGAGTTTGTCTGGAAATCTAAGTACGGGATCTTGCTTTTTGTCTATCCCCCAATCTCTGCCTTTAAATTGGTGTGTTTAGGTGATTGACATTAAGGACAATTATTAATGTGTGAAGGGTTACATTGCCATTTTTACACTTTGTTTTCTGTTTGTTTCCTCTCTTTTTCATTACAAAGTGTCTTTTCTTGTAGGCTGAATGAACATTTATCTTTTTTATTCCATCTTGATTATTTATAAAGTTACCACTTTGCGTAGTTTTCTTAGTGACTGCTCTAGGTACCAGCCTGTACGTAATTTATACAGTCTACTATCAACTTTTTACTACTTCAAGTGAGGTACAGAAACCTGAATTCCACTCAGGTTCCCTTACCCTCTCTATGGTCTCAGTATTTTTCCACATACTCCAATCAGTACATCACTCTTATAACTTTGGTTTCAACCACCAAGTATGATTTAAGAAACTCACTAGGGATGGTTCGTGACGTTTGCCCTGGTTGGACCCACTCTCACATTCTTCTTTCCATTCTGCAATTCCATGCCATCTTGTGTTATCATTTCCTTTCCGTTTTGAGAACCTTCTTTAGTTATGTTTTCAGGGTATGTTGGCTAGAAGCAAATTCTCTTAGCTTTCCTTTGGCTGAGAATGTTTTTATTTCCTCGTCGTTTCTGAAGGATTTTATGCTGGAAATAGAATTCATGGTTGACATTATTTTTCTTTCGGTTCTTAAAAAATCTGCCACTATCTTCTGGCCTCCATGGTTTTAAAATGATTATCATTCAAAATGGTGTTTTCCTAAAAGTAACGCATCATTTCACTCTGCTTCAAAGATTTCTTTCTTTGCATTCAGTTTTTACGAGTTTCAATATGATGTGTCTTGGCACCGGTTCCTCTGGGCTTCTGTTCTTTGGGGTTGGGATACTGTGATTCTACATAAAAAATAATTTACATATAGAAATGTATAAATAATTTATAATAAGAAATACATATTTGGTCTTCATCCTTATTTCTGATACAAAAACTCCGGGAATTTCCTAAATGATTATTTTTCATTTCATAACAAATCCCTGACAATCACACCTGGGCTTATGCTAATGAGGTAACCTTTGGAAAGCATTTACATCGGGGGGCTGGCTGTCAGAGCAATCAACCATGGGATGGGAGGGCTGGAACCTTCAGCTCCACTCCCCAATCTCAGAGGAGAGGAGAGAGGAGCTAGAGATTGAGTTCATTCACCAATGGGCAATGATTTAATCAATCATGACTACGTAACAAAGCCTCCATAAAACCCTAAAAGGATAGCATTAGAGAGTTTCCAGGTTGGTGTACTTGTGGAGGTGCTGGGAGGATGGCATGTCCAGAGAGAGCCTGGAAGTTCCACACCACATTTCCACATCCTTGCCCCATGCATCGCTTTCATATAGATGTGCCTGAGTTCTATTCTTTTCTATGAAACCAGTAATCTAGTAAGTGAGCAGTTTTCCTGAGGTCTGTGTACTACACTAGCAAATTAATCAAATCTGAGGAGGGGGCCTAGGAACACTCAAGTCATAGCCTGTTGGCTAGAGCACAAGTAACAATCTGGACTTGTGACCGGCATCTCAAGTTAGAGGGGGCAGTCTTGCAGGAGTGAGCCCTTATCCTATGGGATCTGACACTACCTCCAGGTTGACAGCATCAGGACTGAGTTCCACCAAAGGAGAGCCAGCTGGTGTTCAGAACTGCTTAAGGGGCTCAAAACCCACATGTATGGCATCAGAGGTGAAGCAGCTCTTTACAGGAGTCTGCTCAGCTTACTGAAGGCTGATCTTGGGCCGACTTTGGGAACTTATCAGCCATTATTTCTCTGACTACGTTTCCAGTCCCATTCTTCTGGGACTCCAGTGATACAAATGTTAGCTCTTTTGTTATTATCACATAAGTCCTTCTTGCTCAAACTAGGTAAATTCTATTGATCTGTCTTCAAGTTCACTAATTCTAATTCTTTTTTTTTTTTTTTTAAAGATTTTGTTTATTCATTTCACAAAGAGAGAGATCACAAGCAGGCAGAGAGGCAGGCAGAGAGAGAGGAGGAAGCAGGCTCCCTGATGAGCAGAGAGCCCGATGCGGGCCTCAATCCCAGGACCCTGAGATCATGACCTGAGCCAAAGGCAGAGGCTTTAACCCACTGAGCCACCCAGGCGCCCAACTAATTCTAATTCTATCCTACAATCTCTAATCTACTCTTGAGCTCTGGATAGTTTTTGTTTTATTTTGTTTTTGGTGATAGTATTTCTTGATATTTTGTTTGCTTTTTTTTTTAATGTCTTTGTTGAGATTTGCTGTTTTTTTCATTTGTTTCAAAAGAATCCATAATTATTTGTTAAAGCATTCTCAAAAAGGTTGCTTTAAACTCTTTATCAGGTAGTTGCAACATCTGCTTTACCTTGGTATTGGTATCAGCTGTATTTTCTCATTCAAATTGCTTTTCCTGGTTCTTGGTATGACGAGTGAATTTCAAATGTATTGTAGACATTTTAGGTATTGTACGAGGAGACTCTGGATCGTATCTAATTTTTGTGGGTTTCTGGTTTTGCTTTGGTAAGCGGTCTCCTACTGAGGGGTAGCTCAAGGGCAAGTGAACGTGCATGTTCAGCTGCCCACTGAATCCCACTGCTACCAGCCTAGCAAAAAACCCCACACAGACTCATAGTGCCTCACTGTAGGTAGCGATTCAGGTCTCCCTTCAGCCTTATAACATCTTCCTGGTGAAAAAGGGGCACCAATTCCCACTGACTCACTGATTCCAAGTGTGGATATAAAGTATGTTCCCTGCTAAGCCCCACTGTCACCGGGAACGGGAAAAGCTAAAAGCTGGTATGTCTTGTCACTACAGTTTAGGGGCAGAAGTTCAACTCCCTGTTGACACTAGGAGTGGGGAGCGGGTGAGTGCCAGCGACCCCTGCCCCCCACCCCTTGGTTTATGGCGGCAGGAGGTACAGGCCTGCTTCACACTGGGTTCCAGTGACACAGGGGGTGTGCTGTGGTAACTAACCCTGGCATCTCTTTGCTGCCAGGGAGGAATGGAGGCTCCTCTTGTCTCTGGGACTTGCGGGCCCTACTCTCGTGAGACAACTGGAACATTGCCTACTTTTGCTGGATGGGGGACAGAAGCTCAGCTCTCCCCTCAGCTCTGCCCACACTACCCAAGCAGGCGAATCGGAATACAATCTGCTTCTGCAGGGTGAGGAACAGAGTCTGCTCATTTGGCCCCAGAGACACTATCCCCAAAGGGAAACTGGCGCATGCCTCCTTCCACTGAGAAGGGGAAGGAAGAACAGCTCCTTACTTGGTTCCATCGACACTACCCTAGCCAGGGAACGAGAGCCCCGCCAACAGCTTCTGCTGTGCAGGGGACGGAAGGCTAGCCCTGCTCAGACCTCACACCTCCCAAAGTGGAATCAGTGTCAACCTGCATGTGGCAGACAGGATGGAGGAATCTGCTGGAGATCTTTTTTTCCTGTGCCTTGTGGTCATTCCAGGGTGGCGCCTTCTACAGCACCCAGTCTGGGCGCTATGGGTGGCAGTGAGGGAAACCAAGGGAATCGCTGGCATGTTCCTCAAGTCCTGAGACCCCCGTGCAGTCTGCCTTCTCTTTTCCACCTTTCTGAATCTTCCTATGCCCTGTTGTGTTGTGTCCACGTTTTTAGTAAGCAGGAGGGCCTGGGAAGAATGGACATACTCTGTCTTTGTCAGAAATAGAAGTTGTGCCTCATTTAATTAGAGCGACTTTAACATTTTATTCTTTAAGACATTTTCCTATGCAATTTTCACATTACATAGGAACCTCCTTGAAGGCACTGGACTGTGTCTTGTCAACATTCATTTTCCCAAGAATACCAAAAAGAAACAGGAATGAATCCCAGCACTTGCTTAGAAACACATGTTATATTCAACCAGTTAATGCATATTCTGCAAACCCTTACACAAAAATGACTTTTTCCTTTTTCTCCCTCCTTCTATTCAATACCCATGTATTTACATATATAATTAATTACATACCAATTACTGAGTTGGATTTGAGAAAGAGGAAGACAAGCAAGACCTAACCATTGTTCTTGAGGGCTTTGCCATCCATCAAGACAGAGTCACATGAGGGAAGTTAGAGGACAATATGGCAGTGCCACAAGATAGGTGTGAACGAATGGGGAAGGGAAAGGAGAGTGGGGCAGGACCAATTCTTCCAGAGTGAGATGGCAGAGGCAGTTAAGATAGGCCCTGGCAAACAGATGAAGGGAAGGGCATGGGCAAGGTGCACAGCTATGAGAGAATAAAATTGTCTGGGGAAAGATGAGGGGCTGAATCAGGATAGGATACTGTGTAGAAACTAAGAAACAAATTTATTTCCCTCTTTTTCTATTATCAATAAAGTTGGTAATTTCATTTTTTCCCTTGTGCTGATATGAGTTTCAAGCTACACAACATTTCCTAGTTAATTTTTTTTAAGGTTTTATTTATTCATTTGACAGAGTGATAGCAAGCACAGGTAGGCAGGGCAGCAGGTAGAGGAAGAGGGAGAAGCAGACTTCTTGACAAGCAGGGAGCCTAATGTGGGATTCGATCTCAGGACCCCGCGATCAGGACTGAGCCGAAGGCAGATGCTTAACCGACTGAGCCACCCAGGCGCCCAGCATTTCCTAGTCTCAAGAGTGATTTGCCCATACAATTATTTACTTCTCATGGGTCTCATTTTCAAACCCTGTTTTCCTTGCCCACTCTTCATTATCTTCAATGGGAGGCTTGCTTCTTTCCCAAAACTTTCTGCTGGAAGTTGTCTTCTTTTATCTCCAGCCCAGGCATTGAAAAGTGAAGAGATGTGCTAAATCAGTAGGACTGGCAGAGTATAGACCTCTGAAAAGCCACTATTCCATATAAGCATTAGGACCCATTAATCTTTGTTATTGTCTATAGAGTTTCTTGTAATTTCATAAACAGTGAATTGGGATTTACATGAAGGGAATAACATTGCCAGTAGTTTCAAATGACAACGACAGCTTCCTTGTCGAATGCAGAACAATTTAATCTTGCTCTGTTCCAGGTTAAGGAAAGAAGGGATTCCCTTGGCAACAAAGAGGTGAGATTCAAAGCACAATCCTTGGATTTTCTGTGTGGCCCACAGAAAGGGAGACATGGTCAATATACCTGTCAGATAAATGTGGCAGATGGTCACCAATGGAATACCATTTCTTTCAGTGCAAGGATGAGATGACTCGGAATAACTCCAGGAGGACATCTCAAACAGAGTCCCATTCCATCAGCACTAATACGTTTTAACATATTTGGTTGAACAATTTCAACATGTAGTCTAAGGAGCACTAGGTGCATGAGATGATCCAAGAGAAAAAGTTCTAAGAAATATTAACCCAGTGTTTTCTAAAAATATTTGGTCATAGAACCACTTTAGTCCATGACACTCTGTGAAAATCCCAAAGGATGCATGATCTACCAATAGCTTTTGGAAAATCCTAACCTCATCAAATAATCCATTTTACAAAGGATGAAAGTGCTCTCCCCTCTCTCCGTTTCCCCAAATTTAACTAATTTGCCCAAGGTCGCCCCGCTAGTTCCCAGGGCAGCTAGGAGTAACTTCTAGTACTCCTTCTATGCTGCCACACTCCCTTACCAGAGGAACTTTTTCTAAATGGCAATTTAATCATACTGGACTTCCTTATAAACAGCAAGATCATTAGTCATTTAATGTTAGTTATGCTTGAAGGCTTTCCCACAAAAGGGTTGACCTGAAAGAGGTTCGTATTCTATGTCTCTCCTTTCAAGCAGCTATTTCAAGGCGGTTTTACCTGAAGTAAAAGGAAATTTCTGTCTGTTTGGAAGAGTTCCATCTTGAAGATATTTCAATATTTCTTGCCACAGCACCCTTTCTGTGCTCGGTATTTTTAGCTCACTGTTTTCTATTTTGGCAGCCGAGAAGCTGCAGTTTGTAATTTTACCTCCAGCTTCATATTTCTTCTTAAAAGTGAATCCAATGTCCTGTTTATAATAATAAAATCACTAGTTGGCAGAAAGACATTGAATGGAAAAAAGAGAGAGAAAGAGAGAAAGAGAGAGAGAAAGCAATTGGAAAATTTAAAGCAAGCAATTTTAAGTGCCAAGTTTCGCATTTGTAATGGTCCAGTGGAGGTCACTGGGCATCCTTTTTATTGAGGGGATAGTGAAGAAATAGATAGCCACAAGTTCTCCGGTGAAAAACTATAGACACCATCTCCACTTCAAGGAAGTTCATATTTTACTAAAAAGCGATGTGATCCAAACTTCCACAATATTATTAACTATAGGAAAAATATAAAAATCAGTTTAGTGTAGCATTTTCCCCCTCCAATATTTAGGTTTTCATTTTCCACTTTAATGGAGCCTTTAAGCTTTGGTTTCCTATTCCAGTTTAACGACAAAGGAAACAAAATAACAAGAATGAAACTGGAATAACGGCAGCCAATCTCAGAAACAACCCTGGGGTTGCCTGGGCTTCTGATGCAACCCCCTATAAGCAGTTTCCTTGGATACAGTCTCCTCCTGATTCCCAAAGGCCTACAATATTGGTGTTGCTTGCTCTCTACTTTTCTTTGACCTCACATGCCCTGCTGAAGAGAGCTGCAGGTCTCGGCCATGCCAACAGGGATTCTCCAGAGACTGGAGGCGAAGGTCCAGAACACTGGTGCTTGCGATCAGAAGGGCCTGCTCACCCCTAGGAGTTCACACCGGCCGTCCTTCTTGAAAATTGCTAACCAACCATTTTTCTTTTCAAAATAAACACTATTTCTCTCAACTTCAGTTTGCAAAATATTACCCCAATTCCACTGGACTAAAAAACTGGAATTTTACTGACATAATTGGATTATGAGGTTTAAAGATTGATGGAACTTTTCTGTTCCAAATATAATTGTTCAAATACCAAACCTAAACGGGTATGTAGAAGTCCTTCGGTAGCTAGAGCCAGGGTGATGCTGCCGGCTCCACGGCAGGGCGGCCACGCAGAAGGGTCAAGGAGCTGTCAAGAATGCATCACCGTCCCTGCAGCCACAGCCTATCACTAAAGGAAGACTACTTTAGTCACTCCAGCTCCCTCCGTGCCTGCTCCCTTTTCAGATCTCAGTTCAAGCACCAATGTCCTTGGCAGTTGGCTAATCCTGATGTATGACAGCACTTGCCATACTTTGCCGCAGTGTGCCGGCGTATGAATCTGTCTCCCTGAGAAAGAAGAAAGTCCCTAGGAACAAGAACTGGGGCTTTTCTGGTCTCTGTATTTCCAGTAGCTAACTTAGAACTTGGCATATATTCCACATACACATATAAAAATAATATATATAAAGAGGTGTATATAGGAGAGAAGACAGGAAAAGGAAAAAGACATAGAGGGTTTCACTTAGGAGTTTACAGAATATGTATTAACTTATTCATGTGTTTTAGTGGGTGATCGGACTCAATCCGAATTCTTGTGACATTCCTAAGAAAGTTAATATTGGTAAAAACCTCTTTGAAGGCACTGCACCTCTGAAGAAGCAGAGAAATCACAGTACCACAAATGCTTGTACCAAGTCATTCTTCCCTCCGGCACAACCCCATCAGTCATTGAATCCCCACTGCCCATGAACGGTATTCAATTAGTATTTGTTGACTGAAAAACTGAGTGAATCTATTGTAAGACCGAAGAGAAGGAAAAGGTCATCAGATCAAAATACTTTAGCATACCACAGACTTCTCTTTATGTTTGTCTTTTATTATAAAAATTAAGAAGTTACCTGATTACATACATAAATACATGAAGAGTTAACCCTGGTGCCCTCATAAGGTATGCGGGTCAGGAGATTAGCGTCCAGAGGAAAGAGTCAGTGTTCCAGAACACAAAGGCAATGAGGCTGGCATTCTCATTACTTCCTACGCTTTCAGCCAACTGTGATCAATGGGTACTTGCTCATGCCTCATACATGGATTTATGGAAATGACCTAGTTTCAGCTAAACTAATCCTTACAAAATGGGCAAGTGGCTAAAAAGGATTATTACAAAGATCCACAGACTGAAGATAATACTAAATAATACCAATTCTATGAATACCAGGAAAGTGGCAAAGTTGACATTTCTTCTGCTCCTAATATAAATTCATCACCAGCCACATGTCTGATTTCAAAACAATGACTGTCAATCATATGCTACCTAGCAGATCCTTAGAAAAAAATAAAAACAATCTGTTCCTTCAAGGTAAAGGTTATATTTTTTAAGAAGAAAAAAAGTTACTGATTTTTGAACAAAATAAAATACAAAAACTCAGGTTTAGAAGACAAAATTTTTAAAAAGGGCATTTGAAATGTTATAAATTTGGAGATCTAAAACATCTAAGTGTAAAATTGCACTACTGCAAAACTACTCATATCTATGCTGAGTGAAAGAAGCCAAGTAGTGAAAGTCAAGTATCACACAGTTTCACTTACTTGTGGTGCATAAGGGGTAATATAGAGGACAGTAGGAGAAGGAAAGGAAATGGGAAGTAGGGTAATTTGGGGAGGGAAACGAAACATGAGAGACTTTGGACTCAGAAACAAACTGAGGGTCTTGGAGGGAAGGGGGTAGGGGGCTGAGAGAGCCTGGTGGTGGGTCCTGAGGGCATGTATTGCATGGAGCACTGGGTGAGGGGCATAAACAATAAATCTTGGAACACTGAAAAAATAAAATAAATATAAATACAAACAAAACAAAACAAAACAAAAAAACCTACTCATATCTATATACTTAAACTTTCTGAATTTTCTAACTAGTTTTTAAAAATGCAACTGAAGAATAACCAAAGACTATGAACCCATTTTTAAAAAATCTAAATATGTAGCACCATTCAGTTAGTTCACAAGAAATGACATCATGAAAGATATTAGTTATTAGCTGGATTATACTTCCAAATATAATCGGTGAGTAGGACTAAAAAATGAGCATTGTGATTTAGTAAGTTCAATTCACTTCTTCTGAGGTATCTTTTTCAGTTATATAACCATTAAATCTAAAACTAAGAATCAAAATATACAGAACTTATAATCAGACCTTTGTGTTTCTATATCACAGGTTATGAATACAAAAATTAAAAAAAAACACGAAGAATTTCAATCACACTGTTCTCATCAAAAGTATGAATGTGAATGGTTTTCTGTTTTTAAAGGAAAAATCTTCAAAATTTATTTTATTCTCATTTTCCACTTTTATGTGTATTTAAAATCTACATAATAAATTAGCAAAGTAGTAAATATGCTTGTGATTATAAAATAAAGACAGATATGTTACTGGGAATGCATGTTCAAAGAAGTTGAGAGATTACTACTTTAGGTATCAGGAAGCAGTTGAAAGGTTTTAAGCTAAAGGAGTAAAAGAAATCAGATTTTAATTTTAGAAACATAATCCTAGAGATAATAGGCATGGAGAAAGAGGTTCCAAAGTGCTTTAGAAAAAAATTCTCTGATACCATGCTCAGAGCAGTATACCATAGCTCATCCTATAAGCTCCCTGCATCTGTGGATCCTTGTACAGGACACATAAACATATTTTAACAGAGGTCTTCTGCTGAGCAAGGCCGCCTGTTCTGTGGTCTAACTCAGAGGCAACTGGGGCCAAAGAAAAAGGCAACGTGGAACCACCAGAGGGGAACTGAGAGCACTCTGGGCTGGCTGACTGTTGAGTGTCTTATTATTTATCTGTAGGCTAGGAATCAGGCTAAAAAAGATCAAGCACCTCTCTTTTCTGATAGTCCCATTTATAATTTTTAAAAGACATAAAAGTCATTTTAAAAAATAATTTGAAAAATAGAGCAATTTATAAAATGAAGTAAAATACTGCCTCCCTACCTCCTCCTCCCTTACCAAGGCCACACATGATCATCACTGTCGACACTTTGATGTGTTTCCTTCCAGACCTTTTTCTATGCATATGTATTTTTATGTGTAAATATATACGTATGCAAGGGTATGTACTCTTGGAGAGTATTTTTATATTCTTTGGCTTTATTAAAAAAAGGCTCATATTCATGCTGTTTTGAAACTTGTTTCTTTTGCTTGGCAACATATGACAGCCATCTCTTTAGGACAGCCCACGTGGATCTAGTTTCTGGTTGGCAGCTGCCGGGATGCAACCTTGCTGGTATGACATAGGTTATTTAACCATCCCTTTGCTGGGGTGCCTGGGTGGCTCAGAAGGTTGAGTGTCTGATGTTTGGTGCAGACTCAGGTCATGATCTCAGGGTCATGATCTCAGGGTCATGGGATTGAGTCCCGCGCTGGGCTCTGCACTCGGCAGGGAGTCTGCTTGAGACTCTCTCTTTGCCCCTCCCACATCCGTGCACCCTCTCTCTCTCTCTCTCTCTCTCTCTCAAATACATAAATCTTTTTTTTTTTTTTAAGATTTTATTTATTTGACAGAGAGAAACACAGCCAGAGAGGGAACACAAGCAGGAGGAGTGAGAGAGGGAGAAGCAGGCTTCCTGCCGAGCAGGGAGCCTGATGCGGGGCTCGATCCCGGGTCTCCAGGATCATGACCTGAGCCGAAGGCAGTCGCTTAACCAACTGAGCCACCCAGGCGCCCCTCAAATACATAAATCTTAAAAAAAAAATAACTACCCCTTTGTTGAGAGACATTAGCAGTGTCACTTTTACAAAAGAGCAGCAATGAACATTCTTATACATCTACCCTTGTATGCTTTAAGTAGGATGGGTTCCTGGAAGTCAAGTTTTTAGGTGAAAGGGCAGGTACATTTCAAATGTTGATAGTTACTGTGGAATGACTAGATTGACTTAAACTTCAAACCATGAAGTTCAGCCATTCATTCTTACTAGATTTTTTTGGTAAAGATTTCATTTATTTGACAAAGAGAAACACAGCTAGAGAGGGAACACAAGCAGGAGGAGTGAGAAAGGGAGAAGCAGGCCTCCTGCCGAGCAGGGAGCCCGGTGTGGGGCTCAATCCTGGGACTCCAGGATCATGACCTGAGCCGAAGGCAGACACTCAACGACTGAGCCACCCAGGCGCCCCTAGATTTTTTTTTAATAGATTCCTAGGTTTAGGAAAGACCTCAGCAAATGAGCTCTTCAATTTTTATATGAGAAAATGACGGTTCAGAGACAGTAAGGTTTGGGCCCAAGATCCCAAAGCCCCTGATGAGATCACAGACCAGCAGGAGTTCCATGAATGGTGGTTACTGCTTCAGAGACAGTAAGGTTTGGGCCCAAGATCCCAAAGCCCCTGATGAGATCACAGACCAGCAGGAGTTCCATGAATGGTGGTTACTGCTTCAAGTCAAGATGGTAACTTGAGTTGGGCAACTTCAAATATAAATGTGTCGTCCAGCAGAGATACTAACAAGTAGGAAAGGGGACTGTCATCTCCTTTTCCTTGCCTACCCTTGGCAAGAAAAGAAAAAAGGGCAGTAAATTCCTAAAAGGTACAATAGCAAGAGGGAGCAGTGAAGGAGGATTCTCAAACTAGGGGGACCAACAGGCAGCAGGAGCGAAGGTATCATAAGTCCAGCTGCATGAAGTGAGCAAGTGTGGTGGGAAAGACTCTGACATGGGATGACCTTAGCAGAAAACCTTCCACAGCCTCAGTGGGCTGTATGAAAAGTTTCTTGGTTCTAAATATCTCCATGTGGCATCCAAAATGAATGCCAGTACTGAAACCAAATTCTGAAGAGAAATATCAGAAAAGAACTAACATCCCACAATGAAGAAACATCTTCAAAGAAGATGTTGTTATAAAAATACCACAAAAGTACTTTCCAACAAATTCCAGACCTAAAAGTAAAGCTTTAAAATGAGGCTCCAAGCACAGAAGCTCTGAATCCTTTGCTCTGTGCCTAAAGAGGCCCATTTAAAGGAAGGCACTTCTGACCAGATAACACTGTCTTATTCCATCAGACCTAAGGGGCATAATAACCATGACAAAAAGAGATGGCAACTGTACCTTTTGAAATTAGAATGGCCTAGAACAGACGTGAGCTTGCTTTTTCTATAAAGAGCCAGAGAGCCCTTTGCAGGCCATACGGTCTCTATTGCAATTTATTTGACCCTAATGTTGTAGTGCAGAAAGGCAGTCATAAAGTATAAGCAAATAAGCACAGCTGTGTTCCAATACAACTTAACAGATACTGAAATCTGAATTTCATATAATTTTCATGTAAGATTATTTTTGTTCTGATTTTTTTTTCAATCTTGAAAAATACAAAAACCATGCTCAGCTCATATATACATAAATAGGCAGTGGGCTGGATTTAGTTTGTGGGCCTTACTTTGCCAACCTCTGGTCCAGAGGACTTAATTCTCAGTTGAACTGAATTTGAATGTTGGTAGAAAGACGGAAACATCTGAGCCTCGTCCCTAAGAAAGTGAAGTTAGAAGATAGAAAGGTAGAAAACATGGTGTTCTTAAAGAGTTTCAGATATTTACCTTAAATCTCTTCTCTTGTTGAATTCCTCTGGCGGGATCGTCCAGGGCAGGCCTTGAGGGAGACAGTCGAGAACTTCCGAAGAGAAATCAGAGAAATCCACACCATACTCTGTTAGTATTCCTTCTGTTTCAGGCTCAATTTCACCAGCCTGACCAAGACTCTTAGCCAGCTGCCTGTGAACAGGACAGAGAGGAACAAATATGTTAGTCACTAAATGGATCATAGGTATCTGTTTCCTCTCTACAAGTGAGATAGTGAGAAAATCTTCAAAACCTCCTGTCCTTCCCCAGCAAGAACAGCATCACCAGTGAATGGTGGTTGGGGGGTGTGGTGGGGCCAAGCAGAAGAGACAATGATACTCTTGTCCTGTTAAATCCCTAACTACGGTATAGTTTTAACTTTCTTCAGGAATTCTGATGTGGGGAGTTGGGCCAGATGGCCTCTCTTGGACTTCTTGCCGTGGTTTTTCATGAAAAAGTCAAACTGATATTGTTAGAAGCTTCTGTCAATCCCTTCTCTTGCAAACACCGTTAGCGACAATCCTGATTAGCCCAGTTTGCTGTTAAATCATTAGTTTCACAGCGCCTATCCTTTAAGTCATGCTCACTAGATTAGATCTCATACTTATATTTTTTTCACAAGTCTATTTTTTACCTTAGTATTTTAAAATATTTTATCTGAACACACTAATAATATATTTTCACTGGAAGAAGTTAGAACAGAAATGCACCACGAAGAAAATTAAAATTATCTGCAACCTGGTCACTCAGCAAGCCACCATTCTACATGTTGGGGTGTTGGTCCATTAAAAGTAAGATCGCTTTTAATGGAGTAGTTCTGATGCTGTGAGTAGGGTTCCAGCTTTTAGAAGGCAAAAACTACACTTCATCTATGGGTTAACTACAAATATACCAAAATTGATAGTGCTCAATTCTCAAAAGTCGTAATTCAGGCCATAAGTCTAAGTTCTATGTTGAATGCAGATAGTCGACAGGAAATATGATACTCTTCCCGTAAGGGGTTTAGCTCTGGCATGAGGGCTTTCTCTGGAGCCATTCAATGTCTTTGAAGAAGATTCTGTTTCCTGTGCGAGGGCAGATGCCTGGCTGCCAGAGGTCTCAGGTGCACGAATGGTAGAGGGAGACTGGGGATGTGGTTGCCTCATATGCAGACTTTGAACAAATTCCCATGTTCAGCCTCACTACTGGAACAAGGTAGCGGTGACGACTGGGCTGGGCCCGCCTCTCACATGCCGACCAAGAGAAACCAGCCCAGAGCGGACACATACACCTGCCTACTTGCATAAGTTTCGTAGTCTGTGGGTTGCCTGTGGGCCCCTCACGTACAGCATGGGCTCACACCAGTGTTATTTCCCCAGAAAGTTTATCAAAAAACCCAAAGCAGCAAAAATATGTGCAGAAAAAATACAGAGCTATCAGGAAGATACATAAATATTTGGAAATTAAACAACCGGTGGGCTAAACAAGAAATAAAAAGAGCATCAGAAAATATTTTGGAATTGAATAAAACACAATGTCAATATTTATGAGAAACAGTTAAAGCACTGCTTTGAGGGAGATTCTGCTTTAAATTAATGTAATGCTCATGTTAGAAAAGAAGAAATGTCTCAGATTAGTGATCTAAAGATTCTATCTCAAAAAATTGAAAAAAAGAAGAATAATAAGATCCTGGGTAAGCAGAAGGAAGAAAATAATAAATACGAATCAGGGGATAGAAAATGAACAGCAATAAAGAAAACCAATAAAATCAAAAGCTGATTCTTTGAAAAGAGAATAAAATAGAAAAGTTTCTAGTGAAGTTAATCAAGAGAAACAAGGAAAGACCCAAATTACCAATGTCAGGAATGAGAAAGGAAACATCATTATAGATCCTACAAGCATTAAAAGGATAATAAGGGAATTATAAATGACTTCAAGCCAATACATTCAACATCTTGACTGAAATGGATAATTTCCCTGAAAGATACAAACTGCCTAAGATTATTCAAGCCAAAACCAATAGCTAAATATTCCTGTATCTACTTAAAATATTGAATTCATAGTTTAAAAACCTGCCCACAAAGAAAACTCTAGGCCCAGATAGCTTCACTGGTAAATGCCACCAAATATTTAAGAAAAGAATTAATACCAATTATATACAAACTCTTTCAGAATATACAAGAGGTTGGAACATTTTCCAACTAGCATCATGAAGTCAGCATTACCTTGAATACCAAAATCAGATAAAGGATTCATGGGATTAATATCCCTCCCGAACCCATTCTTAAAATTCTTATGCAAGATTAATACATAGAATTCACCTTTGAACAATAGGGAGTTGAACTGGGGGTCCACTTATATGCAAATTTTTAAAAATAAATACAGTAATATAAAGGTATTTCCCCTTTCTTATGATTTACTTAATAACATTTTCTTTTCTCTAACTTACTTTATTGTAGGAATTGAGTATATAATACATACAATATACAAAGTATGTCTTAATTGACTGTTTATGTGATTAGTAAGGCTTCCAATCAACAGGAGACTATTAACAGGCAAATTCTGGGGGAATCAGAAGTCATACACATTTTCAACTGTGCAAGAGGTCAGTGCTGCTATTTTTGCATTGTTCAAGGGTCAACTGCATATAAAAAATATAATACATCATGACCAAGTAAAGATTTAAAGATCTCTCCAGCATTCAAACATTAATCGATATAATTCATCATATTAGCAAATGAGAAAAACACATAATTATTTCAAAAGATGCAGAAAAGCACTGCACAAAATTCAACAACCATTCACGATCAAAACTCTCAACAAATAAGTGACGGGAGCATCCTCAATTTGATTAGCAGCCCCCAGGAAAACCCTAGAGCTAATACCACAACTTAATGGTGAAAAACTAAATGCTTTCCTCTGGACTGGGAAGAAGACAAGGGTGCTAACTCTCACCAATACTATTAAACATGGGATTGGGGGGGGGGTCCTAGTAAGTGCCAAAAAGCAAGAAAAAGAAAGAAAAGCCATACATATTAAAAAAGAAAACTTCTACATTGCATGTAAGTGGGCCAAAGGACTACAATTTCCATTACAGAAGTGACTATCCTCCTACATAATGCCAGGCGTTCATAGAACACCGCTCTTACTCTATGAAAACCAGTAGCCGGCACACTGTGTATGACTTAGACTCTGCCTCAATTCATGACTTTGAAGAGAGGTGTTCAGGATTCATTCATGGTTTCTAGTGATAGCAGTGGTGGAAACAGCGGCCAGTGGCAATGCTGATCTCTAAGAGCAGTGGTAGGAGCCATTGGCATTGTGGCCAAACAAATCCTGATAAAAGATGACTGGGTTTCTTGTCCTTGTCTCTCCAGATCTGTCTTGGTTCCCACCTACAACTTTTTTAAACATTCAAGACTCTTACTGTTTCTGTGAGCCCTTCAATATGCTTCTGATAAACTCTTCTTCCAACCAGAGTTAGTTTCTCTTATTTGCAATCAAGAAGCTAGACAGAAGGTTCCTGGCTGGCTCAGCAGGTAGGGGAAGGAATTCTTGATTTCAAGGCTGTGAGTTTAAGCCCCATGTTGGGTGCAGGGCTTACTTTAAAAAGAAAAGAAAAGAAAAGAAAAAGGTCTAGGCAGTTCAAAGACTCAAGTCTCATTAATTTTCAAGATGATAATTTTTGAAATGACTACTTTATTACTTGTGTTTACTAGAATAAAGTTTCCGTTGAAGATTTTTTTTAAGGATTTTATTTATTTATTTGACAGAGAGAAACACAGCTAGAGAGGGAACACAAGCAGGGAGAGTGAGAGAGGGAGAAGCAGGCTTCCCGCCAAGCAGGGAGCCCAATGTAGGGCTCGATCCCAGGACTCCAGGATCATGACCTGAGCCGAAGGCAGCTGATTAACCAACTGAGCCACCCAGGTGCCCCAATCCATGGAAGATTTAAAGAAACTGCTGTTACTTCCTCTGAAGTCTGAAGGACATTTTGGAAAAATATGGGACCTGAGTTATCTCCAACCCATCTATTATTCTCATAGCTTCCTTAGGTTGTGTTTCCGACATTCATCTTCTAATACTTATGTCTTTAACTGTCCGGGTTCCTGGTTGCAAGCACAAGAAACTAACTGGTTGAAAAAGGAATTTACTGAAAAGATATCAAAGAGCTCACAGAAAGTGAGAGGCCTAGAGAAGCTGAAGAAGGGATAGACAAAAAGAATTACATGCTCAGCCTCTAAATTCCTGATTACAGGCTAAACTGAAAACTGAGGGACTTCCTATATTCACCAAACATGTATTTTGAATCTCTTGCAGCTGCCAGGATAAGCTGGGGGAAAAGAATTTAAAGGGCAATAAATTATCACATCACTGAATTCAGGGTCTCACTAAATTTCTTATGTGAAAAGTGGGGGTACTACTCAGAGAACCAGACTCTCTCTCTCTCTCTCTACACACACACACACCTAGGAAGATGCAGAGAGGTCTGAGGACCTTGGATGCCTAGTTCCAACTAACCTTCCATTGTCATGAATCCTAAGTGGACTATGATAGGGCTATATCCATTCGAAGGGGTGGTCTCTGAAAAAAGGGAAACTTCCTTCCTGTGAGCAAAACTCAAGCAATGTATCCATGGTCTACTTTAGCCGAAGAAACACGGCCCAATGGGCAGTTGTTACAAGTTTAGCCAGATGGATAAGGACCCGAAAGAAGAAAGATTAGAGTACTAGTGACAAGGATGTCTGGGGGAGAGATATGTGCATGAAATGGGCCTACTGAAATGAGCCCAGAGTCTGACTATTTGTGTTCCATGAGAACGCTCAGCAAAAGACTTCCAACTGTGGAGGTGGGATGATCTGTCCGGAAAACGTCAACCAACCTCCCTCTCCAGCCACTGCAGTGCTTGCCCACTGGAAATAAGAACAAAGCACAAGGGAGCAGGAAATTGGCTGCGCGGCATGAACTTCCTCTCACTAATAATGACCTGACTACCACACCTGCAGGATGCCAGCTTGCCAACAGCAGCAACCAGGGCTGAGCCTCAGACTCAGAACCAGTCGCCTGACAGCCGACTGAATTTGCTGAGCCCTTCTACGATATAGAGGGCAGCTCTCCATTGAAAGAAACATTAACTCTGGGTTTGGGTTTGTTACCTTCATTTGCTCCACCCTCCTTGCTTATAGAAACACAATCCATAGATTAACCAAATTATCTTTTAGGCTATGATGTTATATTACCCAACACTGTAATTGAGGATTTCATCTTATGGAAGTAGCAAAGCCCACTGCATTCATTGATTAGAATGGTGTAATAGTGTACTGATGAACTAAATTGGGAGGCAACACCTTATGAGGTTGGAGGGCTATCCCCTAGGATACACAGTTGCTCTTAATATCCTAAAGCCAAGCACATGGTCTGGGAACCAAGAGAGCAAGGGAGGAATTGGGCCTTTCGATATCATATTTAAGACCCCCTCACAATAAGACTCACCACTACAACTGAGAGATTTTATTATCTCTGGAGATACAGTCATGATTCCTCTGAACTGGAAGCTAAGACTCCAGGAATCCCAACTGATACAATAAGGCACAAAGTATACTACCCATTTCCTGAAAAAAATAAAAATACTTGCAATTCAAGCTGGCTGAGGGATGACTCAGAAGTAAAAGATTCAAAAGTGGTAAGTAATAATAGAAAGAGATTAATAGATTATATTGAGAGATGAAATTGCCAATATATTTGACATTGTTTACCTGTAAAATAAAATTTTATATGATTCTATCCTCCAGTAGTTAAAAATCACATAAAATAAATTAGTTATACATAAAATCAGAGAGCATACACAGTTTCTGGGAGAAGTATAAACAATACTGTAGATCACATAGAGGTTTTAGAGAATGAAACCAGCATGAAAGGAACATATTCTTCAAAGTGGTGAGAGCATCAATACCAGTCTTTGTGACGTAGACTTAAAACACACTGGCCACCCTACTCTTACTTGGTGACACTTAGAGTGGCCAAAAATGATTATCTTATGCCTGCAGTAGAAAAGGGCCTAAATTTGAACAAAAGGCATTTTATAATATCCAACTTTTAAAACAGAATACTAAAATCTGGGAAGACCTCATTATTTAAAGATGGAAAGGTGACATCCCAGGCATTCTATTAAATGAGAAAATACTGCATGTTAAAAGGAAGAAAGAAACAAGGAAAAGAAATTGCAGAAGGATAAAACATAACTTGTAAGTATGTGGCCACAGAAATTACTATCTTGACCAAAGATATTCATGAGAATATACCACCACTATAAGGGAAGAACTCAAAGTAAAGATGCAGGTACGTAATAAAAAAATGAATTTCTCAAAAGGAAATAAAAACTAGTGCTTCAGACCTAGGAAATAAGTACAAAAGAAAAATAAATTCACTACAAAAAGGAAGGTCACACTGGAGGTAACTAGTGAAGAACTGACTCTGAAGAAAAATAAGGTTCATCAAAATATAGCCTGACAGAAGTTGAGAAAAATGAAATTGCAAAGTACAAAGAATTTTTAAGAGAGTATAGAGGAAACAGACAGATATGAAAGGCAGATGAAAGAGCTCCAACATTAGCATAAGTGGTATTCCTGAAGGAAGGAACTAGATACATGGAACAGAAAACATTTCGAAGATACTAAGACAACTTTCCTGAAATAAAAGAAATCTTACACTCTAATAGAAAGGACATATATGCCATGTCTCAGGAAATGTAATACAGAAAAACACCACTGAAATATATTCTGGCGACGTTATTGGATTTTGAAGATGAAGATTTCTAAATGCAAGAACTCGAGGAATACAGTTTTCATAAACATTTCCTGGAAACCTACTAGACAAAGAACTATGGCCTCCTGGACATGGGGAAATTTCTCCAAAAAAGACGACTAGCGCTGAGTACTGTCTCCACCTCTGTGGGAGACGGAGGGTGAAACCGAAGGATGAGAAAAGTCAGCAGGTGAAGATGGCTCTAACACTGTCTAAACAGGCCACATCAGTCACTGGACCTTTATTGAAATTTAAGGAAAAGAATTCTTTTATTTTATTGGTGCTTTCTGTTCTGGCAACAATTCTCACTGGCTAGATTCTGAATCCAAAGAATCTCGCTTTGTTTACTAAAATTACAATATGGCTCATAAAGACAAAATTGTATTTTGGTTATGATTTCCAAATGTCATCAATGACTCCAAGTTTCTATTAGTAATTAACATTTATTTTACTAAGTTCCAGAGAACATTTCTCAAGTACCTTATTTAAATAAATTTATTATAGATTTTCACGGGCGATAAAATGGAGAGCAGCATAGCCTGGACAGGCTGCAGGAGACAAAAATCTAACAGGTCAGCATGCTGGAAGAGCTCAGACATTTCGGGCTTTAGACGTCCCACAAAGACTCATGCTGTCTATTTACTCATAAATTCTGCCATGACCCTAAAATCCAGAATACCCTGGGATCTAAACAAAAGCACAACCTACTAGGGAACAGACTCATACATTGTCTGTTTGTCTTACAGAAGGGTTTGCTTTCATTAAAAAAATTTTTTTTTATTATATTATTGTTAGTCACCATACAGTCCATCATTAGTTTTTTTTTTTTTTTTTTTAGTATCAGCATCATTTACATATGTTTTTTTTTTTTTATTGTTACTAAATTTTTTTTTTCCAGTGTTTCAAGATTCATTCCCCATTCCCCACACCCAGTGCTCCCCGCTTTAGGTGTCCCCAGTACCCACCACCAGGCTCTCCCATCCCTCCACCCCCCTCCCTCCAAGTCCCTCAGTTTGTTTCTGTGTTCAAAGTCTCTGTTGTTTCGTTTCATGGTTCAGTGTTTGTGTACAATACCCGGAGTTCCACGCAATCCGTGCCCTCCTTAATACCCCTCACCAGGCTCACCCGTCCCCCCACCCCGCCCCTCTAGAACCCTCGGCTTCTTTCATTTTTTAATTTTGTTGTAAGTTTTACTTAAAATAATACTGAAAATAACTTTCTCTTTCGTATGTTATAGTTCAAATATTAGGGCTTTCTAAGTTTCTGTCTTCTCATCATGACATAAACGATGGCTACAGCTGCTTTTGGACAACTATGATTCAATGTTGCATCAAAATGTCTGGCTGATTCTCTTAAAAACCATACATCAGTCTACTCTGCATTAAAATATGACCTTTAAAAATAACTTTGAAGCTCACAGCCAACAGATCTCAAGGAGACATGACAACAACTAACTGTATAAGTATCCTGGAACAGAGAAAGGACAGTCAGTCTCTAAAAATCAACGATTTCTGAGAAAAAGTATGGACGTCAATTAATAATGTTTAAAATTCATTAAACATGAAAGTTAATGAATTAAAGTTAATAACATTAAAGCTCATTAATTGTAACAAATGTACTATACTAAAATGTTAATAATAGGGGAAACTAGGTCCAGGGGTATATAAGAAATCTCTGTACTATCTTAACAATTTTTCTATAAATCTGAAACTGTTCTAAAAATAAAGTTCATTCTTAAAAAACTGAATCAAAGGAGTAAAAGAAGTAATCCAGATTTAAATAACAGGTAAATAATAAACTGGATCATAGCATTTTTGTTCAATTGTTTATTATTCATTTTAGAAAAATAATTCAAAAATGTAGCAACTTAAAAATGACTGACATAAAACAAAAAAAGAAGTGTTCAAAGGTATAGTATAATTTAATTATGTAAAAACATTTATGAAAAGATAGAAGGGGAACGGCTAAAAATGGTATTCATTATTTTAGAGAGGAAGGATTATGAGTGACTTTTTTCCCATTTTCTAAACTTCTTTTAATATTGTAATATTTTTAAATAAAAAAATATAGAAACATTTATTATAATCTAATAAAAACCTGTGATGCCCAGTATTGGTTGCCCACCCAACATTTATGCCCCTTCTTCCTCTTTTCTAACAGAAACCAAATCTTTTTCATATGGGGGACTCATATCATTTTCAACTCCAGAGGTAGATCTTCCTTACTCTTCTTACTTTTTTTTTTCTTTTCTTTTTTAAGATTTATTTATTTACTTGACAGAGACAAACACAGCTAGAGAGGGAACCAAGCAGGGGGAGTGAGAGAAGGAGACTAAAGTCATGACCTAAGCCAAAGGCAGACGCTTAATGACTGAGCCATCCAGGTGCCGCAGATCTTCCTTATTCTAATAAAATCAGGGTATAGAACACCTGGGTGGCTCAGTGGGTTAAGCCTCTGCCTTCGGCTCAGGTCATGATCTCAGGATTCTGGGATCCAGACCTGCATCGCACTCTCTGCTCAGCAGGGAGCCTGCTTCCTCCTCTCTCTCTCTGCCTGCCTCTCTGCCTACTTGTGATCTCTCTCTCTGTCAAATAAATAAATAAAACCTTTAAAAAAAAATTAGGGTATAGTTCCCCTGGAGACTGTGATCAATATCATGGTTGGTGGATAGGCTTTTCCCCTTCCTTGCAAGATGTGATCAGGAAAGCAGGTGGGGGGCACCTGGGTGGCTCAGTGGTTGGGCCCCTGCGTTCAGCTCAGGTCATGATCTCGGAGTCCCGGGATCGATCTCCGCATGGGGCTGCCTGCTCGGCGGGAAGCCTGCTTCTCCCTCTCTCCCTCCCGCTGCTTCTGTTCCCTCTCTGGCTGTGTTTCTCTCTGTCAAATAAATAAAATCTTTAAAAAAAAAAAAAAGAAAGAAAAAGAAAAAAGAAAAAAGCAAGCACGTGGTTTGCCCATACTGGCCACCATCTTCACTACCATAGAGAATGTACTACTAGATCACCGAAGACAGCCAAGGGCCAATATCCGCAAGCCCTGGAGGCTGCACGACCTCTGGATTCCCACTTACGTAAAATATGTTCCCTTATTTAAGTTTAAATCACTCTGGGTCAGAGTTTTCCATCACATGGTGTTAAAAGCATCCTAAGTGGGGGCGCCTGGGTGGTTCAGTTGGCTAAGCGGCTGCCTTCGGCTCAGGTCATGATCCTGGAGACCCGGGATCGAGTCCCACATCGGGCTCCCTGCTCGGCAGGAAGCCTGCTTCTCCCTCTCTCACTCCCCCTGCTTGTGTTCCCTCTCTGGCTGTGTTTCTCTCTGTCAAATAAATAAAATCTTAAAAAAAAAAAAAAAGGCATCCTAAGTGATACAAAATACTTCCAAATATCCTTCCATGACAAGCAGACTTCTCTTCCCCATCCTTCACTCTGCAATAAAAAATGTAACACTCTTATTACCAAAAATAAAATCTCAGGACTGCTCACAGCATATATCTTGCATGTATTCCCCACTCATTGGCAAGGTACTACTAGATCCAGAACATATAAATATTATAAGTGGCTCCTTCCTTAAGCAATGTATTTCTATCGTAAAGGCACTCCCTTTATGGTTTCCATGTTGAAGTAGGCCCACGAGACATATACCATGTTCATTTCACCTTCACGGACTGTAACAGCAAGGCCAGGAAGCCACCCTGTCCTCCAGAGTAGAGGGCTCTCCTCAGTGCTATCACTGTCATTCGGTTGTATCTCCTTTCTGGCCCATGCCACTCTCTATCTGTGTCACAGTCCTTTAGGTACCTCTCTTCTTCTATACCAAGAGATGAAGAGGATCATCCTAAAGAAAATAAACATTATTTCCGATTCTTACACTGACACTTGTTCATCTTAAGTGTCCAAAATATGGTGGTGTAGTGAATAAATGAAAAAAAATGAATTAATGCTTTTGAGCCTGGAAAAAGTCATACAATTCCTCCTTGAAACTCCAAAGGAAAACTAAGAAAACTGAAGACAGTAGAAACAAACAAATAAAACCCAAAGACATGTATTTAGGTATCTGGAGTCCTTTGAAAACTAGCTGCCACATTAGGAAAACTACTAATGTTAGCATTTCAAAAATATCAGGGGAAAAAAAAAGGCCTGCTACTATTGCTTTCATTCAAAATTGAACTTTCATCACTTATCAGCATGGAAAATATCTTCCTGTCAATTGTGAGTTGCCAGTTTAGGAAGATAAGAAGAAATAAAAGTTATATGGATTAAAATGGAAGAAACAAATTTGTTGTTACTTACCAATGCGGAATATCTAAAGGAAACTATGTCCAAAGTATTTAAATTAATAAGGACATTTAGCAAGATGGCTGGATACATGATTAATATACAAAAGTTCATTATAATTCTATACGCCAGTATCGGAAAGTTAGAAAATACAACTTAAAATGCCTGTTCTTCATAAGTTAACACTAGTAATGTGAAAAAATAGTCACAGTGCTTTAGGTACAGAAGATATTTTCCCTACCAGTAACTGCTAAAAAGACTGCTTCCTAGAATACTTTAACCCCAAAAAATCAAATAACAGCCCAATAAAAAAAGAATGCTAAAATGAGGGGGTGAAAGTTTAAGCAGAAACAGAATAATTGGATAACCTCAGGGAAAAAAAAATCTTCCTCCAAATCTAACAATTACAAGGGAAAAATGTTAAGTTAGGAATTCTAGCAGGTACTTCCTTAGCCAAGTAATGGAGGTTACCACCACCACTAACACAAAGTGACATCATGTACTCCCTAACAAGACGCACATTGCCTCTGTGGTATCCTTCCCAATAATGCCTAATCTGAATCTAATCGTGAGAAAATGTTAGACAAACCCAAGTTGAGAAACATTCTACAGAATCACTGACCAGCACTCCTCGAAAGTGTCAAGGTCATGAAAGACACGGCTGGCAAATTGTCACAAACTGCAATAACTACAATGTGACAACAAATGGCAACGTAGGACTCTGGGACCAGTTTCTCAAATAGAGAAAGGATGTTAGTGGAAAAACTTGTAAGATCTGAATGAATTCACACTTCTACTTAATAGTATCATACCAAGGTTAATTTATAGGTTTTCATAAATATTCTATGGTAATGTAAGATGTTAACAAAAGGAGGAGCTGGCTAAACGTACATAGGAACTCTCTGTGTCGTTTTGCAATTTCTGAAAATTTATCTAAACAAAAACCTGGCTGTGAAAAAAATGTAAAAGATACAAAGACATTATCTAGAAAACATAATGACCATAAATACATGAAAAGATACTCAATCTCATGAGTAATTGGGAAACTATACATTAAGATCACTAGATACTATTTTATACTCACTCAAATGGCAAAAAATGGAAGAGTCTAACTATACCCAGTGTTGATAAGAATGTGAGGCAACAGAAACTCTTATGTACACTAGTAGGACTCAAAACAGCATAGTCATCCACTTTATAAAAACGGTTTGGCTATAAAGTTGTAAAGCTTAACATGCATACATGTGCAATGCGTTAATTTTATTCTTAAGTAGATTCTAGAGAAACCTTAGTTAGTAAGCACTGGAGTGTTCCCAGGAGCATTATTTCTAATAGCAAAACCTTGGTTCAACCCAAATATCCATCTAGATAAATAAATTGTGGTATATTTCAGGAGACAGAAATATTATGAATAAAAATGAATGAAATATATATTTTAGAAACAACGTTAAATGAAAAAAGCAAGTCATAGAAGAATATATATGCAGCTCAGTATTTTTTTAAGATTGAAAACAAGCAAAACTAATACTTTCAGGGATAATAAATGTGGTTAAAGCAGAAAGAAAAGCACATTTTGATTAGCATGCTTAAGAAAGTGGTTACCTCTTGGGGAAAAAACCAGCGGTTAGGCTAGAGAGGAACATAGGGCGCTTCAACAATATTGTGATATATTTCTTAACCTGGGTGGTGAGTTCATGGGTTGGTTTTAATATCAATATTTAAAAATTACTTAAGTGTTACACATACATTTTTACCTGGGGAACAAACTTCGCAATGAATATGTTAACAAATATTTAGAAAACAGTATTTCAGACAAATATACACCGAACCCTTAATAGTGATTATCTCTGGGGGTGAAATTCTAGAAGTTTTTTATTTTTCAGGGTACCTGTTTTAAATAACTTTAATAGTAAATATATAATATGTATTTCAAAAAAGTTAAATTTTTTTTTTCTAGGGCGCCTGAGTGGCTCAGTGGGTTAAAGCCTCTGCCTTCAGCTCAGGTCATGATCTCAGGGTCCTGGGATCGAGGCCCGCATCAGGCTCTCTGCTTGGCAAGGAGCCTGCTTCCTCCTCCTCTCTCTCTGCCTGCCTCTCTGCCTACTTGTGATCTCTCTGTGTCAAATAAATAAATAAAATCTTTAAAAATTGTTTTTTCTAATTTGGTAGTACAATAATTTTAAGATAGACAGCTTTCCCTATTAGAGTAATTTTTAATGATTACCACCTCAATATCTCTCACTCACCAGAATTCCTCCACAAATACTGTTCCCATTCACAATAAATGACATTACAACTGGGTCCTACTGGAGAATCAATGGGGACCGTACCTAAACAACATTCCTAACTTCCTATAGTTAATAGGTAGTGGCTGTGTGTGTGTGTGTGTGTGTGTGCACACACGTATAAATATTTTATATGAATAAGCATTAGGTCCGGTACATAATGTACAAGTGAAAAAGTTATTGAGGGAGGGACCAGCTACAGATATAAGAAATGATTATAGAAAGTCCCTCGAGTTGGCCTCTTTGTCGTAAAGAAAACAGGAACATTTAACAGTCCACGTTAGTGTTCTCAACCATCCATCCTCCTGTCTCCACCCCATATTCTCATAAAGTTTTAGCCTTAAAACAAGGCCATCCACAGAGGGACAGGCATACATTCCTGTGGTGATTATCACTCAAATGAATGTTCTCATGCATACTGGCCCACGCTGGAAACTGCATGCAGACAGGTACAGGGGTATCAGATCCTGGAGAACCTTTGAGTGGAGGGCAATCCATCCTCAACTGCACCTGGGGCCCAGAAGTTGTGTTAACAACACACAGTGAAGAAGAAGGGTGGCAAATACAACATGCCTTTGGCTGTATACGTTATATATTATTTTCTATAATTAGGAGGAGAGAACATGTTATTTTCCCTTTTTGTGCCTCATTATCACGACACAGCAGGAAGCAGCAAGTAAGGGATGGGGATGTTAGGGAAAGTAGGCAGGTCAGTGAAAACAGCAGCAAGTAGAAGAGAAAAAAGACTCAACAATACTGCACGATTTTAGGCAAGGCCCTGAAGACTGAGACAGAAGGGCCAAATGTCTATGTGAAGGGAGCAAAAAGGAGGATGAAAGCATTTAAGGAGTACAAGAGAAGGCTGATGGTAGTTCAGGTCTCTCCTACTTTGAGACAGCATTTTCGAGAAGATGCATGAGAAATTGTGGATGAAGCTGACAACCAGGGAGGACGGGTTCACGACTTCCCACAGCGCAAAGGAAAGAACAGTTTGGTAACCAAAGCCTGGATCAGGACCATTCTCCTCCATCCCTTCTTTCTTTTGGTCTGCTTTGACCAGAAGGTTCTCCATGTTGAAGATGTAGCTTTTCCCAAAGCGGATCCATAGAGGCCACCAGGGGGAGCCCAACAGTCACAAAAAAAGAGCCCCCTCCTCAGCCTGATTTGCTTTTTGTCTATCAGCTAGCTAAAGCCATACCCTCTGAAAAGGCCTTAAAAAGTCTAAGTTTCTTATAACTCAGCCTCTTCTTCAGAAGTCTTCAGATAAGGTACATACTCTTGATAAGATGACGTATTGGTTTTGCAAAAAGGGTAAGAGTGGACAGAACTATTTTTCAATTTGCTAATCTTGTAGGCTATGCCTCAATAAAACTCATTTCTCCTGTGTTTTTTCTACCAACCTTGTTACTAACTCCTTTTCCTACTAAATACAGCTTAATATAATTTAAAGACCACCTCTCCAATTCATAGCTACCTCATAGGAAATTTGATAATCTATCAAAACTGGCTGGCATGGTAAAAGTACAGTATTTGCTTCCAACAGTCAGTAAGTTTTTAATAGTCTGATAACTGGCATATGACAGGTCAAAGCTGGGAGAAGAAGACACCAGAATAGAGATCGCTCCTCACCACCACACCAACCACTTCCTCCTCTACCACAAGCCTCATCAATCAGAACTTCCCTTCATCGGGGCGCCTGGGTGGCTCAGTTGGTTGAGCAACTGCCTTCAGTTCAGGTCCTGATCCTGGAGACCCGGGATCGAGTCCCACATCGGGCTCCCTACTCGGCGGGAAGCCTGCTTCTCCCTCTCTCACTCCCCCTGCTTGTGTTCCCTCTCTCACTGTGTTTCTCTCTGTCAAATAAATAATAAAAAATCTTAAAAAAAAAAAAAAAAAAAAAAGACAGAGTTAAAAAAAAAAAAAAAAAAGAACTTCCCTTCATGTCCCTCCGTCTCTCTCCAATGGAAGATGCTGTCCTTTGCTCTCACTAAAATGAGCAGCACTGTGGCCCCTTCTCTATTCCTCATTTCAGTAGTCTCCCATTAAGCCTAGACAATCCCATGTTCAACTCAAGATTTCTCAATCCTGCTACACCTGCACTGGCCTTTCTTTTTTTCCTCCTCCCCATCCCTTAAAGCTACCAAAGTCTGCTAGAGCAAATACTATGACTATGTCTATTTGCTCTAAGTTAATTCATATCTTCAGCTAAAGTGTTGCCAAGACACGCTAGCATGTTCCATTTTCCTTAAAGAAGCTCCTATAAAACTTTCCCATTTTCTTTAAGAATTATCCTTCAACATTCAAGAAGCAGAAACCATGACAATCTAGGAGAAAGTGACCACGATATCTCCATGTGTATGACATCCTGGAAGAGGAAGGCTGTGACTATGCATGCACTCCAGACTTTAGGAGAGCAGATTTCACAAAGGTCTGAGAAAATATAGGCATGAATTCCACTGTAAGAGTTTCTAAAGGGGAAGATGATTTAAGAGGGTTGGGAAGCTGTTAAAACTGTAAATCTGATTACATAATTACAAATCATTCCAGCGAGGAAGCCAAAGTGGCTTCTTAAGTACCCTGGACAAGAGAGTCTCGTACCAAACAGGAGAAATACTAAGTATGTTGTGATGTATAACAAACAGCAGTGATCCTTAAAAGCCAGCAAGGGCTCATTAAGAACAGATTAGGTTTTTGCTAGCATGACAGGACTCAGATTCATGCAAATGTGACAGATATGCTATATGGAGGTAGCCAAGGCTGAACAGAGATCTCTCTTGGCAGCTCTGAGAACAAGAAGAAAAATAACTTTCTAACACCCAAAGGTCTCTGGACTGTAATTCTTTGGCCTCCCCTTAGTGGGAGGCACCAAAGTGCCTATGGCTGCCAGAGAAGCAATGCTTACATGCAAGGGGACACCAAGATGGACGGCCTCCTTGAGGCCATCTGACCAGGCAGCAAATGTTCACGGAGTATCCTTGTCCTAAAGGAACTCACGGTCAAGTAGACGACTTGCACAAGCAATTACAATACAAACAGGCCAGAGCTATGGTAATGGTAGTATTACAAACTACGGGAGCACCCAGGAGGGAGGACTCAGGGAACATTTTTCAAGGGACAAAGGAGTTAACTTTAAAAGTTGAGTATTTCACAAAACAAATAGCCAGGAGAAGAGAAACCCAGTGCTGGGAAAGCAAGTGTAGTGTGCAAACGTATGGAGCTACGAACACACACGGTCACCTTGGGAAACGGCAAGTGATGAGGCCTAAGAGAAGGGAAAGGTAGGATCGGAATGAAATGCCATTGTCATCTCCCCAACACTCAAGTCAGAGGCCTGCAAGTTCACCCAATATTCTGTCCTTCTCATTCACTCCCCATTTCTAATTGGTCATCACTTCCGGGAGAATTTACCTTCCTCATCGTCCCTTAATCTTTTCATTCCTTTTGCTTCCTTCACTGCAATTCATTTACTTTGGGCTTCCCCATCTCCTCTGTGCTAATACAACAGCCTGTTATGACTCTGTCCAAGTGATCTTTCAGCAGAGGCTTCCGTTCTCCCAGAAACAATCCTGGATTTCTCCCTTCACCTATGTCCTCTAAACTTCCAGAAAACGACTTTATTCCTATGCAAGAACTTACAATATTCTCCTTCATACTACAGTTGGAGCTAAAGAGACAGGCCGTTCAATCTGTCTGCTTTATACACACTTGTTCCCAGAGGTTCATGTCCCACAGTCCCTGCCGACTGGGCAGTGGGCTGTGGGACCCTGGACTACTGCCTCTCGTTAAAAATACTGATCAGGGCAAATAATCACCTCAAGCTAGACCAATAAGATGTTCTACCCTAGAAATCTGGTATCATGGCCTAGACTTCGGTATGTGACTGCCAGTCTGTGGCTATGCACGCTTTGGAGCAGGTGGACGGCCATGTGCAGAGCGACGCAGAGTAATACGCTCATGTCAGACAGGGGCACAGAAAAGACATCAACTGGCGGCTGGACTTGTCAGGATGGTCAAGACAGAAGCTGTGACTCTTTTGCCACCTTGTTGGCTCTGAGATCCTCATGAGGCCTGCCTCCATTTCCTGCCCTGGGCTTTAGGAGAACCCAGGTTCTTATATTAATTTCTATTTTTATTTAAGTTAGCTAAAGTAGGATTCCATGTCTTAGAAACAAATTAATCCTCTGACATTTACGTACAAGGCTTTCCGCGTTAGGCTATAATTTCTTTGAATAAAGAAACCACAGCACGTTTGCCTTTGTATTTCTCACATAATATAGCACAATGACTGACACATAGTTGACCAACACCTGTCTCGTGAACTGAATTTAACTACAGAAGAAGCAAATGACCTTGGGTTTGAATAATTACTAGCAATGACCAAGACAGATGAAGTTCAAAACTTTTGAAGAGCAGAGTGGTGTAGGGGCAGGGAAGAAATTCGGAAGGAAGCCCTGTCGGCTAACCTCAGCTTTCGGGCAGAGTTTCTGGGGAAGCAGACCATGAACACTCACACCCACAGCAAGCACCGCCTTCGTGCTCCTGGTCCAAACCCGGCAGGATGAGGGAGGAAGCCCAGGCAATCCTAGCCCGGCATGTTCTGATCGGTAAACAGTGACCATAACCAATAGCCAGAACAAAATACCAACGTGACCCCCACCAGGCTCCGCAGGGCAGCCCGCACCCCGCAGGAGACCGACACCACCTGACCACCTCATCAGGAGAGCCTGCCACATTCTCTTTCTTTCTTCAGATAAATTTTCTCTTCTTCACAAAGATCTTAAAAGGTGTATCTCAAAAATGACAACTTTTCCTGTCTTTATACTAAGAAGGCAGAGCAAAACATCATAGTGTTTTCCATCCAAGTGTAAGAATCTTCAAACACTTTTATTTTGAGAAGGAAATGATTAATATATGGGCATCACTTAAAATGGTCTTTCTTGCAACTATCCTTGCTGCGTCAAAGACTTGACTCTTTTTTCAACTGTTGTTGCAATTTACCCACAAGGAAAGAGTTCTTGGTAAAGTAATGGCTCAGCTGTGTGAAAAAGGAACCTGTAAGACCATTCAGCAGTAAGAGAAACTAACATCGTGAAGATTTCTGGACTACACCCTTACAATATGACGACTAAGGAAGCAGTCCAATCAAGTATACACAATGGGATAAGGCAAAAAGGCAGATAAAAGACAAACTGGATTTCCTGCTCTGCCGGGAAGGCCTTCCCTTTCCACTGCCAAGCGGAGCGCGGAGGCGCAGTCAACAGGGGCCACATGGCACAGCCCTCATCAGGCCTCTGGAGCCGACGGTGAGAACCCGGCAAGCCTCAGAGAAGGACTATTTAGGACTCAAGGGGTTGACGTCACCTTTGAATAACGAGTTAGGCTTTAAAATGATGATATTGCAATCACTCCGCTTGAGAGCAAAAAAGAAAGTAGACTTGTTCCTGGGCGGCTCTGAGATCATATAAATCACACCGGTGTTCATATCACTGAAAAAGTGGCACATGACAGTGGTTCTTAAATGGCATGCGTGTATCACAGAGATTTGATTTGGCTTATTTTGCTATAGGCACAAGAGGCTAAGGATAGAATGAATCCGACAAAAGCAGTACGTTGTGGCCCCCATTAGGTGTTGGTCCTCATAAGCGACCCCCCGCAAGGGTCCACCCTGTACATCATCAGGTGACCTGCAAGCAAGCCACCGAACTGGCTAGAAGTGTCAGAATAAACTTTTCTAGCTTGTACACCTTTATTTTCATTTTACGTGATGCACAAGCCAGACACTATGCATGTTAAATGGCTAAAAATATAGCTAAAATTTACTATTACTTTCCTTTCGAAATACATACAATTGTAAGAAGAAAACAGATACAGCTTTTGATCAAACGGCTGGGTCCAGCAGTTTCTCCAGAGCAAAATGAAGTGGCTATCCACGATGCCAGGTGACTAATAATCTATATTTAAGTTAAAGTGGTTTTGAACCTTCTATAACAACATGGTACCCTTTCCTACTTATAGTCAGGTAACTTAATTTTTAATGCTATAATTAAAACCTATGAAGGACAAACACAAAAAAAGCACATCATAAAAATATACTCCCATATTTATTTTTTTGGCAAAATAATAAATTTATTACATATGATTGGCAGATAGCTGTTGCTGATATATTATCATCTCAATGTTTGTTGAAAATTTCAAAACAGACAATGTTATACATTGTACATTCACAGGGGTCCTTGAAGCTCCCCAAGCATTTTTCCAGCTGGTTGACTTCCCCTGCAAGAGCTGGTCCCAGCCTTGAAGCTCTGGGAGGGTGAGTCTGCCACGCGAGGCGGCTGGAATTTTCCCAGCCATAAGGAAGAGATTTTACTTGAGATGAGAGGCCTTCTCTAAAGGGGTATAAAGCCCCTGGAAGCAGAAAGGAGAGGAGACAGGGTGGAGGGGACTGGGGCGGAATCAGAGGGTCTAACACCAGCATGCCTCTGTGCTTACCAACAGGGCAAGGACTGCCCGGTAACAGTAGGAGATAGCTCTGAAAAAAGAACTCTCTTCTAGTAATTTCCGGAGCCTGAAGAGGGGGCACAGCAGGATCCTCGAATGGCTCCCAGAGCACCCAGGATGCCAGGGAGCTACTTGCCTGGATAATGAGAAGCCGGGGAGCAGTGGTCCCAGGACCTGGTAGGCAAGGACAGCCCCTGACTCAGACAGCTGGGCCCACATGACCACACCGCCAGTGGTCACAGCGGCTCCACAGTGAGCAGCCCAGAACTGCGCGTCCTGGCCGCAGTGTTCACAGGACACAAAGCGGACACCCATGTTGAAGCTGGAGAACACGTGGGGGACCTGAAAGCGGACATTGTCGTTCCACTGCTGGATGGGAACTGACATAGCAGAGAATTCATCCAGGGCGCTCTGGCTGGCGGCAGTCAGGCACAGAGCTCAGTCTTGCAACTATCTAGCCGCTCTGCCCAGAGATCCTCCTCCTCCAGGTCCAAGACCCACTTTTGCAACACCAGAAAGAAGACAGGAAACTGGTCTGTGAGGGGGCCCCAGGCACCACTGACCTGTTTGCCTCCACCACCCAGCCATCCCCACCGTGCTGCCTCATGTTTATATTTTAAAGCATGAGCGCCTGGGGCCCCCTGAAATGCCTGGAATTTTGCATATTTTAATACTAGCATCTGAAAGGAGGAGTCTGATTGTTTGATACAACAAATCCTTCACAGTTCATAAGTACAAACAGGGTTCATGACATAACGGGAAACAAGCAGAGACTCATGATGTAATTATGTTACATCATAACATATGCCCCAAACCAAAAACAAAACAAAAGGGACTGACTGGCATTTCAAGGAGCCGATAGGTGACCAAAGTGGTAGCTAAGAACAATTTTTGAAAAACCAGGGCCCAAATATGCCAAGTACCCTACCCATGTTTTAATAAAAAAATAATAATTAAAATACACAAAAGAGTTTACCAAAAGGCCACCTAAACTGAGTTCTGTCTGGGCTCTGTGGTTTTTCCTGTCAAAGATCACCTACCCCAGGGCAAAATTGCTGTCCTCCTTCCAGTCCACGATGCGGCAGATGAACAGTGTGTTGGCGTAATCTTTAGGCCGGGTCACAAAGTCCTGGGGACAGTCCTTGAGAGGCACATAGATTCTAGGCACTCGGTGGTCGGAGGGAGAAAACAGGGCATATTTCCTAAACAGTTCACTGTTCTTATCAGCCAACAGTTTGAGAAAGCCAGTTGCTGCCCGGGAATGTTTTTTCTCCGAGATGTAAACCACCTGAAAACACCAAAAATATAGTCAAATGTTGATTACCTACAGAACTGGATAACAGTTGGGAGAAGTCAGCAAGATATTATTTGGTTGACTAGCTGGGCCCAGCAGTTCTTCTAGGTCCAAACGAAGTGCCTCTCAGTGATGTTCTGTGATTAAGTAATGCACATATTTTTAAAAAGATTTCACTTATTTATTTGACAGACAGAACACAAGCAAGGGAAGGAGCAGGCAGAAGGGGAGAAGGAGATTCCCCACCAAGCAGAGAGCCCGATGTGGGGCTCAATGTGGGGCTCGATCCCAGCATCTCAGGTTCATGACCTGAGCCAAAGGCAGATGCTCAACCAACTAAGCCATCCATGTGCCCCTCTAAGTAATGCATATTTAAGTTGCAACAACTTAAGTATCTAGTGAGCATATTTGACCAAGGAAAACCATGCAATACATGGATATATTAGCTGAAAGTACTTTTATAACCAAGTCTTTTATAACCAAGACCCATGTCTTAAGGACATAGGTAAGACTCCAGCAGGGAAGTACGGTTCCAAGTTACTTGCTCTGCATTACATTTTTCTCACATGAACAACACAACAGTTGCTTTTTAAAAAATGTTATTAAACATAAGGAATCGGTCTTTATTATGCCCTTAAAAGCTGGAAACCGGGGTGCCGGGGTGACTCAGTTGGTTGGGGCTCTGACTTTTGATTTCAGCTCAGGTTGCAATCTCAGGGTTGTGAGATTGAGCCCCATGTCGGGCTCCACACTGGGGGTAGAGCCTGCCTAAGATTCTCTTTTTCCCTCCTCCCC